>JAPKLW010004398.1:1439-18461 GCA_026898455.1 Plectranthus barbatus
ATATCCCTGGAATCTGTGCTTCTCTTATTTGACTTCAAAAGCTTTTTTAATTTCCTGTTTAATTTTCATTAGCAAGTTTTACGATTTCCAAAACAACAACAAAACCTTTTATCTGATTTTCCTAACCAGTATTTTAAGAACGTCTGATTTACTATTTAGGATTTTTCGTTATTTCATTCCCCTGGACCGATAACCTTAGGGTTTACAAATTTATTTGCCACTATTTCTATAATTAATCTGTAGAAATTACAGTGATCAGTATCCGACGAGGAGGAGGGCTCCTCCCAAATCTCAACCGGAGAACTAGCCATGAAAACTGTAACCACAGGAAATCCAAACCAAAAATTGGCAAAGAAAGAGGTCCCACACAAAGCAAAAACGGAAAAAACGCAACCAGAGGATACACACGCAAGAAACGAGAGGGAAAGGACCTCGTAAACAAAACCCAACACAAAGCTAGACACAATCAACCCACCCATGCAGCGAACATACATCAATTTCAGGCAAATCAGAGAAGAATACACGCGCATGAGCATAAAATCTCAACAAAACAACCCTCTCAACCCCTAGTGACCAAATCCGAAGCGCACGCACGGTTAACTCTGCGGAATCAGTGCCAAGATTAACTACGTGCCCTAAAATTCAATACACCCCGCGACGCATGCATACAACCCAGAAAATGAATCATTCGCGCATCTCCCACCAAACCCAGAAACATGCACTGCAAGCATAATTGAACTCACGACAAACTAGTCACATACCCAGACAAACTAACAAACGACCAAGATGATGATCGACAACTAGCCAGTAGCCCAGACGACAAATTGAATCACCACACAAAAAAATAGCACCAAAGCTAAAGAACAGGCATCGAAACAAGAACGGAACACACCCCAGGCTATCAAGAATCGCAATCAAAACTACAAGTTACATACCCAATCGAGCGAAGATTCAACAAGAAACATGAACGTGGCAAAACCAATCGACGAAAGCAAAAATGAAATGAAAATGCGGAGGAATTCGAGAAGTTAGCTTAGTCACGAGTACCGCAGCTGCGGAGGAACGGAGGGAATACAGTTGCCGGAATGATCGTCGGAGGGAATACAGTCGCCGGAATGGTCGTCGGAGGGAAATCGTTCGTAGTCGCTGGAACAGTGATAACCAGAGGAGAGAATGGGAGTTTTCGAAAGCACAAAGTGATAGAATGAGGAAGAGATCAAGTAGTTATACAAAAATGAAGGGAAAACCGTTCGCATCTCAACTTCGCCCCCGGAGTTAGCCGAATTTACGATCATGCCACTCTGAGGGCGGCAAAATTCGAAGCCCAGAGAGAACACCTCGATACCGAAGCGCTCGACGGATCACCGTAGACCCGTTTAAAGCCCTATGCGCGACTCGCCTAAGAAAACTTCAGGCGATGACACCTCACGGCAGGGAGAACTATAACGCGATCGACACCATCAACGGGGATGTGAGAACTCCCCACGGGAACTCACCAGGTGTCCTACGATCCGCTATAACTCACCCCGCTAGCGCTCTACGAAGCCAAAACAGAGTGCACGCGTGAGAGCCTTGCTCCGTGCAAGAGAACGTTCTCCGGAATAGTTCTAACCTGCGTGACCCCCGGACTCACGCCATAGCCCGCGGGACAATACCCCGATATTCCCCGCACGGTCATACGCTTGCGCTTCCCCGGAACCTTCGTATTGACCAGGAGTAGTATCCAGGCTACTCCCTGGCGGAGTTACTCTCTCAGGAAGTATCTCCCAGGCCCGAGGGTAGTCTCTTGGACACCTTGAATCTCCGCACTCTGTATCGAGTCCTAACTCGAAGTTTTGATTCCATGGCCTGTCCCGAATAGACCCTGCAATCAAAAGGGGCTATTGTTGGGGCCAGACCCACGGGCCCAGGCCCAAGGGCCCAGGCCCAATGGATAAGTCGGCCCACACAAACAGATCCAGCCCGGAAGACTAGCTCACCAAAATCAACAGAACACTGAAAATTTGCCCAAGTCAAGGCCTCGCCGTAAAGGAACAAAGCGCCTCGATACCGTGGAGCCAAGCGAGTCGATATAGAGGTGCTCCAGGAAGAGAAACCCTAGTTCGCTGGCGGCGCCCGAACGTTAGAGCCCTAACCGCCTCCGAGAATCCCGCAACCGCCCCGATATTCGCGGCGAGCCGTTGCAGCTCGACGCGTAGGGTTAGCTTCTGCACGCCTACCCCTATCCTGTCTATAAATAGGGGTAGGAGACTCAACTTTGAGGCATGCTTTCATATAGCAAATTCTAGGCCGAAACTCTTTCAAATCATCTACAGAATATCTCTCTTTAATAACAATCGCATCTGCATATTTTCATTCACCGTTTATTCGCACTTCGTCTTTAATTTTCGTTTATTTTCTTTATTTCTCGTTGTTATATGCGATGTTCTTGTAAAAGTCTTAAGGGCTCCATTTTCTCGTGAAATCGAACCTCAACATTGCAGATAAGTCTTATTTATATATTTTGAAAACAATCAAAGACGGTTTTTCACTTTGCTAATCATATATATCCCTATAAGTTTATAACATTAACTAGTTTTTTCCTTTTTTTTTTTTTTGGGAAGATAGGAATGCATATATGTAAAGGAAAGGAGATTGGGCTTTGCAGCCCTACTAGACAATAAACCTAGCTATTTGGCTCGATATACCGCCCAAAGCTAGTGACTAATACTAATAGCGATCTAAACGGGCCAAGGTGGTTGCCCATAGAAAAAATGGTCCTCCTAACAGTTAGGACCCTAAGTAAATTACCAGGCCCATATGATTGGCCCAGCATAGTATTAAGAATTAAAGTTTGGGTTTATAAGTACCTGAACCAAATTCTGAAAATGGGCCTATACAACATTTGTTTGCCCAGAAAATAAAATAAAATATAATTTGGGCGAAATTATTATTATTTTTTAACTTGTAGACCGTCCAGCTGCTGCATCCACTCCAAATGGGCTCAGCTGCATTCCTTGGGCCTTCACTCTCCCAAGTTTAATAAAATGAGACATGGAACCTAATGACAATTTAACAATTTATCTAACAAACGCCATTCTAATATTTATCGACAGAGTCTACCCTGTAATTGTGTATATCCAAACTCCAGGAAGAAAAAGAAAAAAGAAGGTGAGGGGGAGGATGGATCGTATTTTTTCTTTCCCAGTTCAAAGTGAACAAAGTGTGTAACCGGGGCTGTGGTTAGGCAATCAATATAATTATACACATCCCAACTAGCTAGGTTGGTCTATATATAACATCCTTCATGCTAGCCAGCCTAATTACAGTTACAGCCAAAGCTCGACAGTACCTCAAGAGCCTATACCAACACAGCTCTCATTAAGCTGCCAATTAAAGAGTGTGCAGCTTCATGTTTGTTGTAGGTATCACACTTAATTTCTTTAACTGAGGTTGAAGACAATTAAGCTTGATTCAATTGAAGCGTCTGTAAACGAGCTTTCTGCACACGTCTTTCAATCTCTGTATCCATTTGAGTGACTTAAGCCACTGTTTAACTTCACTTCAAACCTCCTTTGTAAATTAAATCAACAGGTGTTTGTTAGTTTCAATGACAAAGTAAACATTGAACGCCAGTCTATCTCTTGTCTTTAACTGAGATACAAGGCAACTTAGACTGTCCTCTTACTCCAAGGAACTTGTATGGTCCACCCGGTTTGAAACATTTTTGTATGCCTATTTTATTTGATTTTTAAATAATAAAACACATACACACAATAAATTTAAAAATAAACACAACCACACACACAGATATGTATACGGAAAATTTCACACCTATAATTTCATGATTTTAGGTATAACGCTTTTATTACTATGAGGATATGACATCTCAATTTAAAAAAAAATAATAATAGCTTAATTTAAATTTACATACTTAATACATGATCTCTTAATCACATGCAATATACACCTTAAGTAGGGGACACAATTATTACACATACTTGATAATGACTTTAATATATGTTTCAATATTATATTAAATATAGACATTAAACATATATCTTAATATGTTTAGTTAACTCCTCATACATCATATTATTATAGATTAATATGCCAACTTCATAATTCATTTATCTATATTTACTATCCACGAATTAAGTAACTATCAAAATCAAGAAATGTTTACTTTTGACATTGCGAATGGTGCCTCTTTTATCATTTCCTGATTTGTAGTTGACTATTGTTGGGATTGAGAATTACCTGTCGGAATTTAGACCAAAACAATGCTAATGAAATTGTCATTTAAATATGAATCACATGATTAGAGTATTAATCTCATCTTAGATCAGATTTTACTTTAATCCTAAATCTTGGTCAATGAGTGACCGCATGAATTACACGTGTCAAAAATTAAAATTAAATAACCTCTTAATTTATATATTCTTAAGCATGCATCCCACCGGCTAAAACTATTTCACCACCATGCATCCTTCTCTTCTTCTCCTCCTCCTCTCACTACCACTAATTCTTTCACTCTCACAGCCGCTCCACCACCACCGCCGCAACTCTGATCCCACGCCACCCAAACAATACATCGAAGTCACCCGCCCCCTCCCCTTTGACTCCCACACTCCCTCATGCCTCGTCTCCCCCACCAACGCCACATACTCATCCCCAACAAATTGCTCTTGGACTAACGCAGCCCTTCAGTTCTCCGCCATCTCCAACGGCACTCAATTCGACACCATCGCCGCTGTATGGCTCTCAGGTGTCGAGCTCCTCCGCACCAGCATGCCCAAACCCTCTTCGAGTGGAATCTTCTGGAGTTTTCGTAAGGATATCACCCGGTACACCTCCCTCCTCCGCCAATCCAATCTCACCCTCTCCGTCGCCGGAATCTCCGGCATCAACATCACCTTCCTTTACTATAATATCAACACCGTCGCCAAGGTAAACCACAACGCCCCATTGATATCCCTGCTCCAGCCGGATCATGAGCCAGCTGGAAAACTTAAATCCCTCGAATTGAATGTGAATCCCGCAGACCTCATCATCCCCATATCTTCAAATTCAATCGAAGACGACCGGGGGCTCTGGTTCAAGATTGCTCAAGAATCAGATTCTATCTCCCACGACATCAAAATCCCATCAAACACTTACAGAGCCGTGATCGAAATCTACATATCATCTCACAAAAATGATGAGTCTTGGTACTCGAATCCACCAGATTACTATCTAGAAATGAACAATCTCACCACTGAAAAAGGCCATGGTGCATACCGAGAAGTTCTCGTAAACCTAGACAACAATGCGGTGGGATCAGTGATTCCATTCCCCATAATTTTTAGTGGAGGGATCGACCCTCTTTTTTGGGAGCCACTGGTTTCGATCGGAGCATTTGATTTACCTTCATACGATCTCGAGCTGACGCCGTTTCTTGGCATGCTTCTCGATGGAAATCTGCATTCCTTGAGGCTGGAGGTGGCCAACGCCCTTCCGTATTGGCTAATTGGTGCGAATCTTCACGTGTGGCTCGATGGGAACTCCGGCAAATTGGAGGCTGGGCAGATCAAGCACTCTGACCCAAGAAGCTGCGTGGAGCTCCAGTCAAGGTTCCATCAACTCGACGGGAAGTTTACGACGGAGGGTACGAGGAAGACAGAGTTGTCGGGATGGGTGAACTCGAGTGCTGGCAACTTCACGACGCACGTTTGGAGCAAGGTGGAGTTCGAGAACAAGATCGTGTTCAAGCACAACGGGACGGCCAAGACGGTGAAGCAGGATGTGAAGGTGATGGAGAAGGTGCAGGTGAGGTCGACTGAGTTTGGGCACCTGGTTTCGAATATGGCTAGAGCGAGAAGATATCCTCTCCATCTGACCACCACCGCCATGCCCGGATCAGAGAATGATGCTTTCTTGATCTCCGCAGAGTTGGAGCATTCTATGAAGGAGGTGAAGAATGAGAAGGGCGATCGCAGAAGTAAGTTCGAGAATAGGCAGAAATCCAGAGGGTGGATGTTAGTGAAAGATGGTGATATCTTGTCCGGCGCGGCGGTGACATCTCAGAGCTGCTATGTGAAGGATAGTTACGGTTGCTATACAAGGCGGGTGGAGGCAGAAAACGGCGAGATCAAGAATGATACACACAGCTTTCTGTGTGGAAGACCTGCTTCTTTCTAATTAATTTTTTTTCACTATATATTTTCTTCGTCTACAATTGCACGTGCATGTGAAATTTGAGTTTTTTTAAGGTTTGATTTAATAATTGTTGTGAAAGAGTTGGATTGCACATATACTTGTCCGAAGCAGCGAATTGTAGAATTTCTAGAATCAAATGAAATTTCATTTATGATAAACCTCTGAAAATACAATTACAGTTAGCGTATATGATTAGATAAAACGACAAAAGAAAACTAAGCTCAATCGTTCATTTACTAATACAAACCCACGATAGAAATCTTTTATTTTAAACAACAACAAAATTATCTAACAAAGTCTAACACCCCTCAAGATAGAGTCGGTGAAAGTCGATGAACCCCATTTTAGCAAGAAGAAAGCGAAAATAAGGACCAGGAAGAGTTTTAGTAAATACATTAACAATCTAAAGAGCTATTAAAATATGCAACATAATAAATAATGTAGTTTGGTATTGTTCTCGAATATGATGGTAGTTCATGTCTAGGTGCTTATTTCGCTCATGAAACACCTGATTTTTTTTATAACATGTATGGCAGCAAAATTATCACTGTTTGAGATCAAGCTCAAAAATAGTCATATCATTTGTGTATCTTGTAAGTATTCTCTGTGGTCCCAGCTTGCTCAAGACCTTCATCATGCCAGAGTCATTCGATTTCTCATAAATCTATCAATGGGTCATTTTCTTCACCAACCATCACCTTTACCACTTTGCATCGAGGCATAGTTATTGTTGGGGTATAAAGTAACAAGCCCGCTAAAGAGGCCCAAAATGAGGCCCACTCGTGTTCAGATAGGCCGAACCATGGGCCAGCCCAAGCCAGACGGAGCAAAGAGAGATCAGGACAGCTCGCAGGAAGGCAGGAGCTCGCTAAAGGCAGTTCGACCAAAGTCACCGAACTGGGTAGCTCGATGAAAGACGATACCTCCTTTTAAAAGAACAAAGAAAAGAGAACTGCTTCTGACGAGCCTCTGAACGGTCAAGGGGATGGAAGGATAAGCACACGAAAATCTCAGAGGTCGTTGATGATAGAGACGTTGCAACGACCTTGATGGAGTTGGAGGTCGCTGCTCAACAACCCCGACGAGCATCCAAGAAACCCTAGCGCTACCAGACTCTCTATAAATAGGCCTTTGTATTCCAAAATTCGGCATCTAGCTCTGATATCACCCATTTTCTTCCTTTTTCTTAATTATAATTGTGTATGATCCTGCATTCGAGCTCTGTATCAACCCGTATCGAGTTCGATCGAGATCTTTGCAAGATTAGAATAAGTACCTCATCTTTATTGTATTTAATTTGTTGCTACGCTTTCCTAATTATGTATTTCTTGTTCATTGTTCTCGTTATATATTGTTTTTGACAAACATCCGTACGATCTGTACGCCGTGATTCAGAGACCCAGCGAATCACTAAGATCGTACCTATCAAGGTTCAACAAGGAGCTGGTCAGTGCCGAACTGTCCGAACAACACCGCAATTTGGGCGTTCACTAAGGGCCTCGATGCAGACTCCGACCTTTATCGGGAGCTGTTTATTTACCCATGACAAAATATGGAAGATGCACTCAACAGAGCATGGGCTCTCATTGAATGGGAGGAGGATGAGCCCTATAGAAAAGCACGCCGAAAAAGTGGGAGGACAACACCCAGGGGCAATAATCACCGTGAACCGATAGGAGACCTTCGAGGCCACACTCGTACACTAGGCCTACCCAAGTGAGCCACTTGGGGTCTTACTTGCCAGAGTATACGTTGTACATCGAACCAGCGGATCTGGTCCACAATTTGCTCTGCCAAATGCCTAACAAAGTAAGATAGCCTCAGAAGATGAAGACAGATCCAACAAAGTGAGACACACAAAAGTTATGTGAGTCTCACAATGACCACGACCACACAACGGGAGATTGCTAAGTGCTTCAGCTGGAAGTCCTAAAGCTGCTCAAATAGGGACTACTATCAGAATACCTAACTGACAAAGGTAAAAGAATGCGGACTCGCGAGAAGCAGCTCAGAGTAAAAAAAGATGCGGACACGACACCAAAATCTCTCGTACCAGTTTCAACAGTAAACTACATCACCGGTGGCTCAGAAATCAGCGGCATAACCTGCTCTGCTGCAAAAAAGCTCGATGATTGATGCGTGAGGAAAGCGCGGCACTACAGAAGAACCCAGAGCATATCCCAATCCAGTTCATGGATAGCAAAGTCCCGAGCCTAGATAACCTGCACGATAATGCGCTAGTGATCTCCCTCCTAATCTCTAACTGCCTCGTGAAGAGGATCCTAGTAGACAACGGGATTTTGGCGAATATCCTATTCTTGCACGCCATGAAAGAGATGAAAATACTGGAGAAAAAGATAGTCATGAGCAGAATGTACACCAGGTTGTGAAATTCCCTACTCCACGCGGAGTGTACACTATCAAGGGAGAGCAGAATGTAGCTAAAGAATGTTATTACGTGAGCTTCAAGGCCTTTTGTTCGCAACAACACCTCCCGGATAGACCTGTTCTACCAACATCAGAACAATTTGAGGAAACCAAGGAGATATCTCTCGATAGGTTTGACCCGGAGAAAAAGACTAACATTTAGAGTGGGCTAAACCCAGAAGTACGGAAGCAGCTCTCAGAGTTTTTTGAGCCGAGAAATGCAAGTCTTTGCATGGTCCCAAAAAGACATGATAGGGATCGATTCGGAAGTCATGACACATCATCTGCAGGTCAACCCAGCCCAAAAACCTGTTCAGCAGCGAAGAAAAAAGTTTGCGCCGAAAAAGAATAAAACAATCAACAAGGAGATCCAAAAGCTGCTGAAGATTGGACCAATACGAGAGGTGAAGTATCCTACATGGCTTGCGAATGTTGTGGTGGTGAAAAAGAAGAATGGCAAAAATAAAGTATCCATAGACTACATCGACCTAAACAAGGCGTGCCCAAAAGACCCATATCCACTACCGTACTTGACTGCATAATCAACACAACCGCTGAACACGAGCTCTTGAGTTTCATGGATGCATTTTCAGGGTACAACCAGATCCAGATGCATAGTGAATATAAAGAGAAGACAACATTCATGACGAATCAGAGGATACCGCTATAAGGTCATGTCGTTCGGATTGAAGAACGTAGGATCGACCTACCAGTGGTTGGTCAACAAGATATTCGAGCCACTTATAGAAAAAACTATGGAGGTCTATATCGATAACATGCTCATCAAATCGACCGAAGCCAAGGATCACGTCCAACTGTTGAGAGAGGCATTCAATATCCTGAAGAAGTACAATATGAAGCTCAAATCCTGTGAAGTGCACATTTAGGGTTGCCTCTAGAAAGTTTCTAGGGCACATCATCACCAATAGCAGCATCGAAGCAGACCCGGTGCAAATTAAGGTGGTGTGGGACATCTCCCATCCTAGGAGCCCAAAACAAGTACAAAAGCTAACAAGAAGGCTCGTCGCATTAAGGAGGTTCATCTCCAGGTACTCTGACAAGACACACGGTTTCTTCCAAGTGCTAAGAAAAGGGAAAATGTTCAAATGGACGGAAGAAAGCGTGAAGGCTCTGGAACAGCTGAAGGATTACCTGGCAAGCTCTCCTCTCTTGTCCAAGCCCGAACAAAGAGAGGCATTTCTCCTATATTTGTCCGTTTCAGAGCATGCAATAGAAGCCGTCTTTGTCAAGGAGGAATCGGGGAAGCTACATCCAGTCCACTATGCGAGCAAGCCACTGATAGATGCAGAAATGAGGTACAACGCATTGGAGAAGTTCACACTAGCGCTAGTCACGACCACAAGGAAGCTCTGACCATACTTTGAAGCAAACCCAACCAAAGTGATCACGACCTACCCAGTTCGAATAGTGTTTTCCAGAGCGAGCCTCTTGTGGAGGTTGCTTAAATGGGCCATCAAAATCAGTAGATATGGATTAGAGTTGGAACCACACACTGCAATCAAATCACAGGTGCTTGCCGACTTCATCGTGGAAATATCTGGCGACCTCCAGACAAAACTGAGAACAAAATAGCAAATTTGGAGATAGCCAAGTTGGCGAACGAACCATGGATCCTCTAGGTTGATGGAGCTAGTAACATCCATGGTAATGGGGCCAAAATAAGGTTGAGAAGCCCCTGGAGGAAACCTTCGAGCGATCTATCCAGCTTAGCTTCGATGCAACCAACAACAAGTTAGAGTATGAAGCACTAATGAGAGAAATGCAGCTCACGAAAGAGCTAGGAGCACGACGCCTCCAGGTCTAGGGAGACTCGCAACTGGTAGTCCTACAAGCGGAAAACCACTACCAAGTAAGGAGTCTAGACTATTGAAGTACCACCAACTGGCTTTAACCAATAGTAAAGGATTCTAAGAGATCGATATAAAACATATCGCTACAGAAGAAAACAAGCAAGCAGATGTGCTAGCCAACCTCACATCAGCAAGGTCAAAGAAGACAAACCGACCAATACCGATCACCTGGGCTGTTGAACCCGCAACAACAGATTGGGTCATGCAAGTACAAGAAATAGGCTAGACAAGCGAAGCATCCTGGACTGAACCCATACTGCGGTTCATCAGAGATGGATGCCTACAAGAGAACCGACAAGATGTGACTCAATTAGCACGAACGACAGCAAAGTACACCATACATAGTAACAGGCTATATCAACAATTAATACATAAAGAGGGAGAATGTGCGCCTTAGAAATGATGTTTCATTTCTTTGGGTGTTTTCTTTTGTTTTGTTTCCTTATATGAAATGGATTTTTCTTTTTTCCTTTTAAAAAATGTTGTTTCTTACTTTATTTTTCGAAAATATTTCCTTGTTAGTTTTCTAATTATAATTTCTATTCTACTCTCAGAAACATCTAAGACCGGATACATCTATTTCAAATAAACTAAGCAAGTATTTAAAAAGAATTATAGCATTTTTTTTTGTAAATACGATAAACTTTATATACATCACACATGAACTAAAAACATGAAAAGAAATTTTATTTACATAATTGTTTGAAATATATTTTCTAATTTTAGTAAGAAAAAAATATATATATATATATATATATATATATATATATAGATATAGAGTAGTGATCATATGAGAATAGTTTTTAGTATGAGAAATGAGAATAAATTTCAACCTTTGATTTTGTGATTTCAACGCTCATGATCTATTTCACTCCGTGTGCAGTTTTCCTTGATTATCCTGCAGTTTTACAAAATTAAGGTTACTTTTGTAATTTTAGCTTTTTTTTAAAAATCTGGAATAGTATCTCATCAGGTTTTGTATTCCTTTCTTCGCGCGATTTGATTTCTTCTTCCTTCTTCGTTCGATTTGATTTATATTTCTTCTCTCGGTCAGATTTTTTTTCTTTGTTTCTGGATTTCGCATTCGTATTCGGTTTCGACTTTGTTAATTGTGCATGAATATAGTTTAATTTTTTTTTTATTCAGATCGACATTCATTTTTACTATTATATTGTGCATCTTTAGTGTTAACTTTGTGCATTTTTGTATCGTACAGGTTCATTTATTCCAAAGTGTGTTGATGAGATGAAGCATTTTAAGGGCAGAGTTTTTAGAACTGTTGATGTTGGTATTGAGTTTTATAGAGACTACGCTCGTGTTGCTGCTTTGAAGAAGAAGATGTTTAATTTTTTTTATTTCGTATTTATGTAAAAATGAAGTAAATCGGGCTAAAAATGAAGTAAATCAGGCTAAAAATGAAGTAAATCGGGCTTTGTGCAGTAAAAATTAGTATTTTTTTTATTCAGAGCGACGTTCATTTTTACTATTATATTGTGCATCTTTAGTGTTAATTTTGTGCATTTTTGTATCTTACAGGTTCATTTATTCCAAAGTGTGTTGATGAGATGAAGCATTTTAAGGGCAGAGTTTTTAGAATTGTTGATGTTGGTATTGAGTTTTATAAAGACTACGCTCGTGTTGCTGCTTTGAAGAAGAAGATGTTTAATTTTTTTTAATTCGTATTTATGTAAAAATGAAGTAAATCGAGTTAAAAATGAAGTAAATCGGGCTTAAAATGCAGGTTGCTGTTTGTGTTTGAGTATTTTTACAATCTTAGCCTTTAAAGTCTAAAACTGCAGGATATTGGGGCAAAAATGCCGCATTTTTCAATTTGCTGAGAATGAATCCTGTTCGTCGATTTGATGAGATGGACGCGCGAGATCTATTCTTATTTCTCATAGTAACTCCTATTCTCACCTGATCACTACCCTATATATATATATATATATATGTAAGAGTGTCAAAGTTCTTACGAGTTTAACATTGTGATGTTTCAACATCGTGATGTTAGACTTAAGCATTACATTGATTTTAAGATGTTAATCTTATCCTTCCTGCAAGCGGTTACAACAAACTCCTAAGTTTTAGGGATCGTTTGTAACCTTAGATTTCCATGCCCTTTCTGTTCCTTTTAATTAGGGAACGTGTATATCTTTATTAATAACCCTATATTATATTATATTATATTATATTATATTATTATTTTCGTTGTTCCTAAATAATAGGGAGTGCCTCCACTTCTTAAAACCACCTCTTACGTGAGTTTGTGATTGATCGACAGTTACGCCAAGGTCAGGTGGAAAGTGGGAGAGCTTCGTGCAGCACGTCCAAGGAGTGGAGAAGTGGATATGAAGTTGAGCACTCCAAGCAAGAATAAAAAGGGCACGATGAGCTTGAAGATAGTTTGAGAAATTGCACCATATTATTGAGCATCCAATCTTCAAGATCTACTTGTGCCTTATCCGTCCTCATTAACCTCTCATAACCAGTTTTCTCCTGACAAAATCCATCTCCGGAGAGTCTTCCTACAGTGGAGGAGTTGCGAGTTTACCTTGTGTGTAGTTTGATAGATCAATTTGTCCATAGGTGCTTTTCAAGTGTCTATGTAGAGTAAGAATCATTCGAGGGAGTGAACCAAGAGTGATTCTACTATTTAATCTTTATTTCTCTATGTAAAATTATCTTTTATATAGTGAAATTGTTTTAAGGCCGCAAGGCTCCCGGGGGAATAGAAATATTACCTAAAAATTTTATCCATTGCGTTTGTCTCTAACATCAGCATTACAATCTAACATTGCAGTGTTTATCGTTAACTCGGGTACAAGTTCTATCTATTGGCATCACGAGCTGCTGCTTGACACACTAAGTAGCAAGGTCCTGTTGTGCAGTTTATGATTTTGGATCCATTAAATCAAACGGGTTGTCCACCAATTCTGGAGAACAATGGGAACAACTACCCCATGTGGAAGTCACGCATAAGGATTTTCATCAAGTTCATAGATGAACGTGCATGAGCAACTATTATTGACTGATGGACTCCTCTGAGATTGACTATTTAGAATTGAGAAAACCCGACCGAAACTACCACCACTCTTAAACCTGAAGGCCAATGGACAAATGAAGAGCACACCATTTCAAATTACAACTCATGAGCATTAAATGCTATTTTTGTATCTGTTGATGTTGCATGTTTCAGGTTGATCTCTAATTGCTCCTAGGCCAGAGATGCATGACTAATTCTTCAAGGGAAGTGCGAAGGATCCGCAAGTGTGCGAAGAACAAAGTTGAGGCTTCTAACAACCAAGTTTGAGAATCTCTGGATGTCGGAGGACGAAACCATTGTTGCATACTATGAAAGGTTGGCGTCCATGGAAAATGAAGCACAAGCTCTTGGTGAACAATTAGAAATGGGAAGCAAGTCAGCAAGATGTTGTGAACTCTTCCGAAAAGGATCAACATCAAGATCTCGGCCATTGAAGAAGCCAAAGATGTTGATACGCTGGTAATTGTTAAACTTGTGAGTGTGCTCACAACATTTGATATGAATTTAATGGAGCAAAAAACAAGAGTACAAAGGAAAAGGGGTAACACTTCATGTTGGGAAAAGCAACAAAGATACTTCGCCTTCAACACCCAAAATATAAAAAATTGTTGAGGAATCTGACGAGGAGTCTCTTGATGAAGAATCACCTAGTCTTGCCCTACTCACCAAAAAGTTCTACAAATTCTTGAAGTCCTACAAGAAGGACAACTTCACACCTAAAAAGGCGAGGATCCGACTCTTCAACATCACCATCAAAAAATTCCTCTAACACCTTTGTGAGGAAAGAAAGAGATGGGTCTTCCAGAAAGGATTCTAGGTCCACCTCTGAAAAGTCTAACATCGATAATGTTAAATTCAACTGATGTTCAGGAATAGGGCACTTTGCAAATGAATGTCCTACAGTGCAACGAAGGAAGAAGTTGAACTTCAACACCACATTAAGTGAGGAATCTGATACATAAGACGATGTTGAATCCGTGAATCATAACTTGTTTCACGTGCAAATTGAAGAGTACGATGAGACTTAAGATCACATGGAGATAGAAGAGGAACACACTGATATTCATGATGAAGTTGAACACCAGAATGTTCAAGCTATGGAAACCTCATAATATAATTCAATTATCACCTCACACTTATCTGAATCAATTGGTAGTTTGATAACACTAATGATACTTATTACAGGGAACAAGGATCCAACAGGTTAAACACTACTCCAGAAGAGATGGATAGAATAAACCACTACTTCAACATAGTGGACAAACAATGTGAAATGCAAAAGGAGGGAATTTCAAGATGACTGAAGAAAATCACTACTTGAGGAATCAACTAGCTCGTCTTAAAGCTTTACTAACAAGAGACCATGAAGTGAGCTTGCTAAAGAATCAAGTGAGCGAAGTTGATCAGGTATTTGATAAAATCAATAGACGTAAAAAAAACTTGATGAAATACTCTTAGTTAAGCATTCTAATGGAAGTGGATTAGGTTATGATAAACTGGATGTTGTCTATCCTGATATGTTCCAGTCTGACGATAACATAGTTAGGTTTTCTAAGTCTAACACCAATATGGTTAATGAACGGGTTACCAACACCATTATGTCAAACAATTTAGAGAAATCTAAAGTCTATGTGCGCTATTACTACAACAGGGTTGGTCACATTAAACCTTTTTGCCGTGTTAGAATTGCTGATGAAAATAGGAAAATAAAGTGTATGGTTGTTTATACCTCCTTGAAGACTAATGTTGCAGGTACATGATACTTTCATAGCAGATGTTCTATACACATGACATGTGAAAAGACATGTTTGTCAGATTTCAAAAACACAAGTGGAGGAACAATAACTTATGGAGGAGGAGCAAAAGGGAAGATCTCCGGGAAAGGGGTACTTAATGTTCCAGATCTTCAAAAACTCCAACATGTACTTTACGTTGAGGGTTTAACTGCAAATCTCATCACCATTAGCCAGCTGTGTGATGATGGAATGATTGTCAAGTTTGACAAAGACACGTGTGAAGTTTATGATACATCTAACAATTGTATCATGTTTGGAAGTAGGTCCAGTGATAATTGTTATTAGGTTGATCAAGAAGGGAAATGTCTTCTCTCCAAGCCAAATGAGGCTGAAGTGTGGCATCAAAAGATGGGACATACAAATGTTCAAAGTATTCAAAAGCTACTCAAACATGATGATGTTAAACGAGTACCACCTCTAAATTTCAACACTTATAAAGTATGTGACTCATGCCTGAAAGGTAAACAAGTTCATGCTTCTCATCCTATTGTTAAGACCATTAACACAAACACATGTTTTGAATTGCTTCATATGGATCTCATGGGTCCTATTGAAGTTGAAAGCATTGGTAGAAAAAGATATGTTCTTGTTATTGTTTATGATTTCTCACGTTTTACTTGGGTTGAATTCCTAAGGGAGAAATCAAAAACATTTAAAGCCTTCAGAAAAGTGTACAGGAGAGTTAGGAAACTCTATCATGCCAATATTGTTCGAATTAAAACTGATCATGGAAAGGAGATTGAAAATGAGAGTTTCTCTAGTTTTTGCGAAAGGAAAGGTATCTCTCATGAGTTTTTAGCACCCAAGACACCTCAACAAAATGGGGTCGCTGAAAAGAAGAATAGAAATTTACAAGAGATGGTGAGAGTAATGCTACATTCCAAACATCTCTAAAAAAGATTATGGGCAGAGGCTGTAAGTACTGCTTATTATCTTGTCAATAGAGTGTACTTAAGGTCAGGAACGAAAATGACTCCTTATGAAATTCTGAATGGTAAGAAACCAAATGTTGGTCCTTAATTTTCAGAGTCGTCGTGTTAGATAAACTCACGAAATGCAGCGGAATAATAAATCGTCACTTACACTTTATGTTTTACCTTTCAAGGTTAGTTAAGCTAGGAGATAAATTAAGTTTCTTCACAGTTATACACTAGCAATATGATTGCTAGGTTTCAAATCTTATGAGCAATGTAACAGTAAAAGCACACAGTATTTATAGTGGTTCGATCCAACAAAATCTACGTCCACTCCTTAGCCGATACGATAAGAATTCACTAAGTAAGTATACAGATTACAAGGATTCGCCTTTTACAGTTAAGTAGGCAGTGAGCTTTCGGCCTGGCTACTTGACAGCTATCCTCCGATGACTTGAACTCCTCAGATGTTGGTTCGGCTGGGTCAAGGGCACACCTTCGAAACTCCTGCCTTGCCTGATTTGGAAGTTTTATAGTCACTTCCTGACTTTCCTTGAATACGGTTAAGTGCCCGTCTTAGTCTAAACCTTTTCAGGTGTTCGACTGTTAGATTCTTTCTGAAAAGAAAGGAATCCCAATGATTGAGAATTCTTGAATGCAATCAAGAATATCTTCAATGGAGTGTCAGTAAATCAAATGAGCGACACTTCTGGTTGTTGGGAGCTTTTAATATTCTTTCACAAGGCTCTCAACTGACTACTTTTTCTTTGTTCACTTTGTCAAAGGAATCTTTT
>JAPKLW010004399.1:0-27783 GCA_026898455.1 Plectranthus barbatus
ACATTTATATATTTTTATGTAGTTGTAAAATTGTCAATTGCAAATGGCAAAACGCAAATTGTGAAACCTATTTCTTTTATTTTTTTTAAATGTGAAAATAATGTTTGGTGCAATTAGTTAAATGTATTTTATAACAACTATTTTCAGCAATAATTGTAAACTCTATCAATAATATGGATATTTATGTATTTTTACTTTTTTTTGTTATTTATTGAATGAGTACATAATAATGGTCATTTAAGGTTTTTGGATAGTCAAAGTAGTTATTTGGATATATTTCCACTTTATTTTTCTCCTATTTATATCTCCTTGTACATCAATATTTTCTGAGTGAAATAAAGAGAATTATTTCTCTACATGGTATCAGCCAAACCTTGGCTTAAACCCTAGCCCTCGTTTCGTCGAACTACGTCTGTTTTCCGTCGTCTCATGGTCGCCCCAGTTCACGACACCGTACTTCCCACATTGTCGTTATTGACCATCATCCACATGGTCAATATCAAGCTTACTTTCTCCAATTATCTTCTTTGGCATGCGCAGATAGAACCTTTGCTTATTACGCAAAATTTTATGCCATATGTCGATGGCACGATCCAGCCACCAATTCGCACCATTGTGAACCCTACCGGCGGCGACTCCATCAACCCAGAGTATTCCAAGTGGTACTCTTGCGACCAACTTATCAAGCTCTTCCTCGTTTCCACACTCACCGAGGAATCTATGGCCATTATCATTGGCAGCTCGACTTCATACGATGTTTGGACGGAGCTATCTCACTCCTACAGCCACCGTTCGAAAGGCTGGGAACTCAGTATCAAGGACGATCTTCATTCTACCAAGCAGGGCGATCTTTCTGTCGCGGATTATGGGCGTCGATCCAAAATCCTATGCGATCAATTATCTGCCATTGGTCGCTCCATTGACCCCTCGGACAAGTCTCACTGGTTTCTTCGGGAGTTATGTTCGTCATTCTCAAATTTCACCGCGGCTTAGATGGCTCAAGAACCCCTTCCCGACTTCGACACGCTGCTCGCTCGTGCGCTCAGCCACAAGTTCTTTATCAAGTCATCCGATCACTCGCCGTGGTTTTTCATGCTGCAGCCAAGCCTCGTGAGTCCAACGGCAAACACAATTCTTCCAAGGGTCGCGGCCGCAACAACGATGGAAATCGAAAGAAACGCAAGCCGTGGTGTTATTTTTGCAGGCAAAACGATCATGATGCTTTCGACTGTCCCAAGCGATTCGACAGGTCTTTTGTTCGCTCATCACGACCTGCTTCCTCCGCTCAACTCGCCGAGGCTTTCTCGGCTCAGTGTAACGTCTCGTCATACTCGATCTCAGATTGGTACTTGGACACCGGAGCCTCTGCTCACATATCGGCAGACGCTTCCTCTCATGACGACGTGAAACCCTACAATGAGGGTGCTCACGTTGTCGTTGGTAATGGTGATCGTCTTCTGATTACTCACACGGGCTCTTTATCTCTTTCGACCTCGTTATCTTTATCTCCTGTTATTGTTGACAAAGAACTTATTATCTGTTAGTAAGCTCACACATGACTTTCCTGTTGACATGTTGTTTACTGATTCTCAGCTTCGCATACAGACTCAGGACACCGGCCAGACTATTGCCACCAGCGTGCGTAAGCATGATTTGTACGTGCTCCATCGCCCCATTCCCGCTCTCACTGCCATTGCTCGATCTCACTTGCCTCGTGCCTCATCGGAAACTTGGCATAATCGTCTTGGCCACTTATCCTTTAAAGTTATTCGGCTTCTCCAACAGCTTAGTTTACGTTCCTCTTCTTCTGCTTTTCTGCTTGATAGTTTATGTTCATCCTGTCAATTAGCTAAGCACTCTATTTACCATTTTCTGTGTCTGAAAATCGTGCTTCGTATGTACTCGATTTAATACATTGCGACCTCTGGGGTCCTTCTCCCATTAAATCAAATTCTAGTTTTTGTTATTATGCAGTCTTCAATGATGATTTCTCTCGTTTTACTTATTTCTACCCCTTGCATGAAAAATCTGATTTTTATGAGATTTTTCTTAATTTTCATGTGTTTGGTTAAACTCAATTTTCACGTAAAATTAAGAAATTTCAAAGTGGAGGTGGTACTGAATTTACAAACACTCGTCTTAAATCTCATTTTGCAAAATCTGGTATTCATCATCTTGTGTCATGTCCATACACTCCATCTCAAAATGGTCGGGTTGAACGAAAACACTGCCATATAACAGAAATGGGTCTCTCTCTACTTCCACGCCTCGTTCTACGTGGGTTGAAGCCTTTAGTACCGCAATTCACATTATAAATCGTCTACCTACTTCGCTCCTTCAAAATGTTTCCCCTTACGAACTACTCTACCATACTTCACCCTCATATGCCTCCCTTAAGACTTTCGGCTATCGTGTCTTTTTGTGTCTCCGAGACTACACAAAGCACAAACTCCGACCGCATATTCTTCCTTGTGTATTTGTTGCTTACAGTACAAACCATAAAGGTTATCGTTGTTTGGATCCTGAAACTTCTCGTGTCTACATCACTAGGCATGCTCGCTTTAATGAAAACTTATTACTCTCGGATCGAAAATCCGACTTCTCTCTCTTGCCTAGAGCTCACCTAGTATTTTGAAAACCCTTTCTCTCTACCAACACCTCCCGTCGAACCCCCTTCGTCACCCCCTCCCTGCACCTTGTGTCGATCCAATCCTACTCCTCCAGATCCTATTACTCAGCCTGACGCGCCACCACAAGTCCCTCCTCAGCCCGTCATCGAGAATCCAGTCCCTCCACTCGACAATAATCCTCCTCAATTTAACCTAAACACGGCCAATCCTCCATCTCCGCATGCGAGTGATAGCGTATTTTTCAACACGCTATTCTGCAAGTGCACAGACCACTGCAGAGGGCAAGTAATAATTTATCGAACTCAAGGACTGCAGGCTCGAAACACAACCAAGCACTAAAACATAGACATCGTACTACTATCTAGGCAAATCATAAAAGGGAATTTGGTTTTATCTAACTAATTGATTTAAACGCAGAATTAAAATAAAAAGAGAAATTGAAGGTTTTAGAAAACTAATGAGAAAATAGGATTCCAGGGTAATCCACTTTGAATATTAAACAAACAACGTTTTCATGCAATTCAATCCCAATTTAATTTCCAAAGATGTGAGCAATCGCGAAAATGTTATCAGGCGACCCTCTCGGATTCTTAACCATAACATGGAAATAAAAGACCTAGTGACTCCTCTCGGATGCGCAAAAGGACGTTTACTCTTGATAAAAACCTTGGATTCAAAACCCTTTAAAAGTTCAACTTCCTCTCGGATAATTGTTCTAATAAATCTGATTAATTTGCGTCTTAATTGATAACCTAGACCTCTCGGTTCAAAAACTATCAATTCAAATCACAATTAATGGCCAGTTAATGCAATTATTGAAAATCTCAAATTAAATCAGAACATCAGAGGAAAAGGAAAATTAAATTTGCATAAAATGTTGAATGAATAAATACAAAGCTTCAAAACCCTAGAATCCAAAAAGGGATTTAGCCAATCATGCTAAATCCAAGAAAAACAAAGAGATGAAGAGTCATAAGAGCAAGAAAAGGAAATTAAAAACCGCGTAGTCTTCAATCTTCAATTCTTGACATGCTCTTTCAGTTCTCCTTGAACTTCTGCAGAGAAACCCTCGTTCTAGCCTTGAGAATAATTTCGGAACGTAGAATTCTGGGAATAATGATTGTCGAACCTTTTCTTGGTTTCTGGAACTTATATTTATAGGAGGGGATTTTTAATCTTGAAAGATGTGGGAAGATACGAGACTTGGGCCAGAAGATACGTGAGATACGTCAAACGCCGCGAAAAATCACGAGCAGGAGAGCACGTCCGGCGATCGCAGGCAGGGAGGGGGCGATCGCCGGATATGTTTCGAGAGGGAATGGCAAAACCGGCGACCCGCCGGCATGGAGGGGCGGTCGCCGGTTTTGAGGAGCAATCGCCGGTTAGGCAGGAAGGCTCGCCAAAGATGCTGCATGATCGCCGGTTTGGAAGCTTGATCGCCGGCTGTGTAGCTGCAACCGCCGGGAAATGGAGATGGACGCCGGATCGGAGGCCTGGGTCGTCGGTTCTACCCCCAACCGCCGGGATTGAAGGTTGGTCGCAGGGCAGGAGCATGGAACGCCGGACACACCATGTGATCGCCGGCTGGAGCTCCAACTCACTGGATTTGCATCCTTGTCGCCGGAAATGTGGGCTCGGTCGCCGGTTTTGAAGTCTTCATCGCCGGTTGTGTCTCGAACCCTCGTTTTCACAATTTCTTTGGCAAATTCTATCTTTTTCTTTGCCCAATGCAAACCAACATGAGCAACTCCTCTGCTCAATCGTCTCATTCACACTCAAAAATGCATAAAATCTGTGCAAAATAACATCAAACAAACCAAACGTAATATTTCCTTAAAGAATAAGAATAATGCATGAAAACATCACGTAATGGCTTAGTCTGAAGCATAATCTAAACATAAACACATCAATAAAATGCACAGAGTGAGTGTTTATCAGCGAGTCGTCATTCCATGCAAACGTGCGCAAAATCGGGGATTTTCAAGCCTCGTTATCCGGTTGACATTAATTTAGTTTTTGTGTTTTCTGTTTTGCAACGTTTCCTGAACCTTGTAGTATTAAGTCCGCACTCAAAGTTCCTGAATGGACTCAAGCCATGAACAAAGAACTCTTGGCTCTTCATAACAACCGCACCTGGACCTTGGTTCCACGTCTACCGCAGACCAATATTGTTGGCTCGAAGTGGGTTTATTGCACTAAGCTACGGGCTAATGGTTAGGTGGACAGGTACAAATCACGTCTCGTGGCTCAAGGGTTTAGCCAAGTGTCTGGGTTTGATTTCACTCACACTTTTGGTCTTTTCGTCAAAGCTTCTATTGTTCGCATCGTTCTTGTCATTGTTGTGATCAATTATTGGCCTCTACATCAACTAGACGTCAAAAATGTCTTTCTCAATAGAATTCTCTCCACACCGGTCTTCATAAAGAAGCCCCCTGGCTTTGTTGATTCCAGATACCCGTCGCATGTTTGTTGTCTTCAGAAACCAATCTATGGTCTTCGACAAGCTGTACCAGCATTTTCGGTCATTCTTATTGTCTATTGGTTTTCTCTGCAGCACTTCTGATACTTCTCTTTGTGTTCAATCGAAGTTCGACTCTTATTTATTTGTTGGTTTATGTCGATGATATCATCATCACCGGAAATAGCTCATCCGCTATCTCTGCTCTTTTGGCTCGACTAAACAAAGAATTCTCTACCAAGGACCTCGGCAAGCTTGGCTATTTCCTAGGTCTGGAAGCTCAACACTCATCGACCGACATTTTTCTTACTCAAACGAAGTACGCCCTTGACATCATTAAGTGTGCTAAAATGACGGATGCCAAGCCCGTGTCCACGCCGCTACCTCCGGGCGTTACTTATGTGGCTGATGGTTCATCTTTTGAAGATCCTACACTTTATCGTTCTCTGGTCGGTGCTCTTCAATATCTCACCATCACTCGCCCGGACATCGCCTACTCCGTCAACACTATGAGTCAGTTCCAGAAATATCTAACCATCGATCATTTTCAAGGTTTGAAGCGCATTATGCGCTATGTAGAAGGAACAGACAGATTCGCCCTCACTTTTTCCAAGGGTTCTTCTACTTTGCGTGGGTTTTCTGATGCAAATTGAGCGTGCTGTCCGGACACCAGACGATCAACGTATGGCTACTCGATTTTTCTTGGCCCTAAATTAGTTTTATGGAGTGCGAAGAAGCAACCTATTGTCTCACGATGCAGCTGCGAGTCAGCATACCGTGCAATTGCTAATACAACATCTGAGATATTATGGGTTGCAAATTTGTGGCTGCATGTGTCTCTCAAATCCCCTCCATGCATTTATTCTGATAATTCAAGTGCTCTCTTCCTCATCTCTCACAAAAGAACGAAGCATATTGATATTGATTATCATTTTGTGCGAGAGTTGGTGTGCTCGAACAAGTTGCGCACGAAGTTTATCAGTTCCGAAGAACAGGTGGCCGACATTTTTGCAAAAATCTTGTCCAGGAAATTGTTTGAATATTTTTGTTCCAAGCTTCGACTATATCCATCTTCGCTTGCGAGGGGGTCTTGAGATATATTAGATATGCTAGTATCTTGTATATCAAGTTATGTATATATTGTGTATATCTTGTAATTTAGATTAGATAGATTTATTTTTCTCCTATTTATATCTCCTTGTACATCAATATTTTCTGAGTGAAATAAAGGGAATTATTTCTCTACAATTATAATGATTCAATTTTCTTCATTTAAACTAATCTTCACCCGTGCGTTGCACGGAATATCTGGGTGTCGTGGCATGCACCCATGTTATTTTTGTTTCAGTTTCAATTCAAGAATTTAATTAATAATTTTTATATCTTATTGTATAAAAATTGATCACATAAGAATAACATTTATTATTTTATATTTTATTATATAAAAATGTGATCACAAAAATATTTTATCTTAAGTAATATATTATTACACGGTTATGAAAATATGTTGAACAATTCACATTTTGAAACCACTATATCCAAATTATATTTTTTAAACATTAAATAAAAATATTAATTTAAATAAAATAAAAAATCAAATTAATGTATCCACATTGTATAAAAAATATGTTGATATTGTGTTATTGAACGGTTAAGTTAAATGTATATTTTGGGCATGAACCAATATTGAATGAGACTTGTTTTATTTTGTGTAACAATTTGATACTTATTTCTTTTTATTTCAAATAATGAAATGGTCGGAGAAATGGAAATTGTCAGTGTAATACTATTTTATTTAAGAGCAAATGAAGGAATGATTGAAGAAATACATTTTTTATGGCGGGAGAAATACAATTATTCAGACAAATCTTAAATAAACTCAATATTTGACTTATCAAAAGATGAATAATTTCATAATTTTGAGAGTGATCTAAGTGTAATGAACAGTTTTTTCCCTATCATTTTTTTTTCTTAAATTTGAGAGTAATATAATAGTAATGGTGATTTTTTTAGTTTTGCATTTTCTATATTTAAAATATTCAACTATGGAATGTTTATAAAACAATTGTCATAGTTTTTTAGCAAAGTTCTTTTATTTAGTAGATTAAATAAAACTATTGTCGTAATTATAGTCGTAATCTTAGCAATAATTACATATGGAATCAAAGTCGTAATTACACTTTAATACCTTATACATAAAATTATATATAAATTTTAGCCTAATATATCCATAATTATATAAATATACAAAAAAATACAATAATTATAATTTTGTCATTTTTTATTTCAAAAACATCACATCAATATTAATTTTTATTTTATTTGTTATTTTGTATATTATAACATATACAATAAACAATTATAACAATTTGAATAAAACAATATTTGTATGCGATTTTTTGTAATTGAACTTGTATTTTGTAAAGTTTTATGTTTGATTTGTTTTATTGAATTTACACAAAAAAATAATTTATATTGGTTTAGGATAATAAAATCCTTAATAAATATTTGTTGATATTATTGGAGATGATTATGGATTATTATGTGGTATGAAAATTAATAAAAAAGTGTATATTTTGTTATATAAAATTAATAATTATCTTATTAAAGTATAATGTATTTTGATATAAAATAAATATTAATACAATTGTCCAAATTATTAGCCTTAATTTTAGTAATATTAATAGGTAATCGTTCCCGCCAATTTTAAAATAACTAGAAGTTTTATCGATTCAGGACCCGAAAGATAGTTTAATTATCAATTCAGGATCCGAAAGATTAATTGTTAATTCATGACCTGAAAGATCACAAAAATTCTCAATCCAGGACCCGAATGATTATACAATTCTCAATCCATGACCAATATCAAGTCCTGGATTGAGAATTATTTGATCTTTCGGGTCCTGGATTGACAATTCATTTTTTGGGTCCTGCATTGATAATTTAACTATCTTTTGGATTTCGAATCGACAATTCTCCAAATAACTACTATTCTCTTTTTATATATTATATAGATTAGTAAAAAAATATTTACCTAATTATATTTTCATGTTCTATTTAGTGTTAATTTCTTATTTATAAATAATATATTAAAATAATATTTACGACATTCTATTTAGTTTTGATTTCATATTTATAAATAATAAAAATAATAATATTTTGGCATTTTCTATCACAAATTAACTTCAATTTACTCTCACAAATTAATTGTTATTTTCTATCAGAAATCAAAAATAAAAAAAAATAAAATTAATATATTTACTATCAAAAGTAAATAATTGGAGATTGTTTATCTAAAATGAAAACTAGAAGCTATCACAAATTATTTTGTTTGTTATCTTGTTTGAGATCAATATTTTATCAGATTCAAATTCATGTTTGAATCTAATAAAACAATTTAAAATTTGTTGTAAATATATTTATTTGATGGACATTACTTAAGATATACTTTAGAGATATATACATATTTTTCTAGATTTCTATAGATGATATGATTTCACCCTTATATATAGGACATGATATTGTAATTCTCTACACATCAACCAATGATTAATAATATTCTTTATTTTCTCTCCATCGTGTTCTCGCTACTATTTTCTCTCTATTATTGTTTATCTGCGATTCGATTCACAACACGTTATCAGCACGAAGCTCTAATCAACTGAGAAGTTTTGGTGTGTATGCCATAGGGAAGAATCGTGTCTTCCCTGCAAGGTAATTACTTTAAACTCTAATTATTTGGATGATCTAATTTCTAACAAGTAGTATTAGAGTCACTCTATTGATGATTCTCTGAGATCTGTTTATTGATGAATTCGTAATGCAGTGAAATTAAACTTTTAAAATCGGTGTCTAATGACTTTGATCGGCCTTGCAAATTATGTCGACTTCGAAACTTTGGATTCATTGTATTCAGGATGGGTTCGTTAGATCTTATTTTGATTTAATGAGTTTTATGGGAAATTGATGAATGATTCGTTATTGTAGAGAATAATATCTTTTATTTCTCTCAATGATAAACAGTGTACAAAGATGTATATATAGAGGAAAAAATAAATCTAATCTACATAATTACAAAAGATATGATAATATATTCTCTAGTATATGAGATATTTTATGATATATCTCAAGACCCCCCCGCAAGCGAAGACGGATGAAGTCGAAGCTTGGAACAGAAATACTCGAACTGCGGCCTCGGCAGACTTTTCGTGAACATGTCTGCGATCTGATCTTCCGACGGAATGAACTTGGTCTGCAGCTGATTTGAACTAACGAGTTCCCGGACAAAATGATAATCAATATAAATATGTTTTGCCCGCTTATGAGATATCGGATTTTGTGTAAGGAACAAGGCACTTGAATTATCTGAAAAAATGGTTGGTGGCTTCGAAAGAGAGATACGTAGATCACGTAATAAGTTGACCACCCAGCGTAATTCAGATGCAGTTTTTGCGATGGCGAGATATTCGGATTCGCAGCTGGACCGAGAAACTGTCGGTTGCTTTTTCGCGCTCCATGATATAACATTTGGACCCAGAAATATATAATAGCCATAAGTGGATCGTCTGGTATCCGGACAACGTGCCCAATCAGCATCAGAGTAGCCGACCAAGTCGATCGGGCCAGGACGGAAGGTTAGGCCGTAATGAACCGTTCCCTTCAAGTAGCGAAGCACTCGCTTAACAGCTAGGAAGTGTTCAGTAGTAGGTTGCTGCTGATACTGACTTAATGTGTTGACAGAATACGCAAGGTCCGGGCGTGTGATGGTAAGATATTGCAAGGCACCAAGAATAGAGCGATAGAGAGTAGGGTCGTCAAACAGTGTCCCTTCTTTGACGAATGTAACACCTGGAGCAAGCGGAGTGGAGACCGGCTTGGCATGGATCATGTCCGATCGCTTGAGTATGTCGAGAGCATACTTAGCTTGCGTGAGAACTAGCTTGTCATCTGAATAAGAAGCTTCGAGACCAAGAAAATAACCCAACTTACCGAGGTATTTTGTAGAGAATTCGGAGTTGAGCCGAGTCATCAAGGAAGATAGAGCTAGAGTGTTGTTTCCTGTGATGATAATGTCGTCAACATAAACCAGCAAATAAATAGTGACTGTCTCACGATGCAGAATAAACAGAGACGTGTCAGCAGAACTGCAGATAAAACCCAGAGATATAAGGAATGTGCGAAAACGCTGGTACCAAGCCAGTGGAGCTTGACGAAGACCATAGATTGCACGCTGAAGTTTGCAAACATAAGATGGTCGACTCGGATCAATAAATCCCGGTGGCTGTTCCATGAAGACCGGAGTGGACAACACACCATTTAGGAAGGCATTTTTGACATCAAGTTGATGCAGTGGCCAGGAGTTCATAATGGCGATGGAGATCACTATTCTGACTGTGGAAGCCTTGACAACCGGACTGAAAGTATGAGTAAAGTCGAAGCCCGGGACTTGACTGAACCCTTGAGCTACCAAGCGCGCTTTGTAGCGGTCAACAGAGCCATCAGCTAACAATTTTGTGCGATATACCCATTTGGACCCAACAACATTTGCGTCGTGCAGCCTGGGTACCAGAGTCCACGTGTTGCTCTTCTTAAGAGCCAACATTTCCTCCTTCATAGCGTCAACCCATTCAGGAACCTTTAAAGCAGTTTTAATGCCGTGAGGTTCGGGTAGGGCTGTGGATACAGAGTAAACAGAGACCAAGTTAATGTCAACAGGATAACGTGGTTTAAAAATACATGCCTTGGCGCGCTTTTGCATGGGATGACGGCTGAGTGGAGGAACCGGATGAGGTGGATCTGGACTGTTTGGTGGAGAAGGGTTTGGGTGAGCAAGTTGTGGCTCAGGATCCGGCAGAAGCACATGTTGAGGTGGTTCGGGTGCAGCGGAGGTGCAGACAGTGCAAGGAGTAGTTGTTTGTGGACGAGGGATAGGCCGATATGGGTTAGGGTTAGGCCGACTTGGATTAGGGTTAGGGTTTGACAATGAGGATGTAGAGGTGATCGATGAGGGAGATTTGTCATCGAGGTATGAGGTGAGGTCGAGCTTGGATAAGAAAGTCGAAGGTGAGGATGTGATGAACGGAAGACATTTTTCGTCAAACCGAGCATGGCGGGTGATATAAATGCGTGAGGTAACAGGATCCAGACACTTGAAACCCTTATGATGAGAGCTGTAACCTATAAAAACACAAGGAATACTACGAGGTTGGAGTTTATGTTTATTATAGTCACGAAGACAGGGAAAGACACGACAACCAAAGACCCAGAATGTGTCGAGTGAAGGAGACGTGTGAAATAGCAGATCAAAGGGGGAGTTGTTTTGTAGGAGAGGAGATGGTAGGCGATTTATGATGTAAACCGCCGTACTGAAAGCTTCGACCCAGTATGAGGTGGGAACGGCCGAGTGGAAGAGGAGAGATAGGCCAGTTTCGGTAATGTGGCGATGTTTTCTCTCGGCTCGGCCATTCTGAGAGGGTGTGTATGGACAAGAGATTTGGTGGTGAATGCCGTGTTTTCTAAGATGGGATTGGAGGCGAGAATTTGTAAATTCCGTGCCACCATCACTTTGAAATTTTTTGATTTTTTGCGAGAATTGTTTTTCCACAAAGGCATGAAATTAAAAGAAAATTTCAGGAAAATCAGATTTTGCATGCATTGGATAGAACCAGGTGAAACGAGAAAAATCGTCTATGAAAACAGCATAATAACGATAACCAAACTTAGAAGTGGCAGGGGAAGGTCCCCAAAGATCACAATGAATAAGTTCTAAAGCTAGACCCGATCGACTCTCAGAAATAGGAAAAGGTAAGTGCGAACTTTTAGCTAACTAACAAGACGTACATAAAGTTGAAGTAGATGAACTTGATGTACCAAGAAGGGATTGACTGCGGAGTAAAGTAATTGTACGAGTAGCAGGATGGCCGAGGCGGTTGTGCCACGTTTGGAAGCTGGCGTGTGGAATGTAAAATTTGGAGAGAGCAGTAAGGGCGGAAACGGGATTCCTCAGCACGTACAGCCCATGCTTACGTACGCCGGTGGCAAGTGTTTTTCCGCTGTCCCGAGCTTGAATTTTGAACTACATATCAGTTAACAACACATCAACTGGAAAGTCCTGAGTCAATCGAGTAACAGACAATAAGTTTTTAGTAATATCATGAACTACTAAAACATTGTGTAAAGATATTTGTGAAGAGAGACTCAAGGAACCGGTATGGGTGATACGCAAGCAATCGCCATTACCAACGGCAACATGATCGGAGCCAGAATAATCTGAAACATTTTCCGGGGTAGAAGCATCCTTTGAAATATGAGCAGTTGCACCAGTATCTAAATACCAGTCCGAGACAGAATCTGGAGAGACGGTGCAATTTGCCGAGAAAGCTTCGGCGATCTGTGCCGTGTGCGAAGCATGTGAACCACGAACAAAGGATCTGTCAAAACGGTGAGAGCAGTCGAAGGCATCATGACCAGTCTTGCGGCAGAAGTAACACCAAGGCGGGCGACATTGTTTGTTTCCGCCTTTGGATTTACCCCGACCACGCGGCTGGCTATTAGTAGAGGAAGAAGCCCTGGAATTCGAAGATGCATGAAAAGCAACAGGCGTCACGGCAGCAGTGGAGTCAGCGGACTTTAAAAATAACTCATGACTGAGCGCTTTGGCAAGAAGGGAGTCAAACTCCGGAAGAGGTTCCTGTGACATTTGAGCCGCGATAAAATTGGAGAAACTAGGGCTCAACCCACGAAGGAACCAATGAGATTTATCCGACGAGTCAATCGGTCGACCGATTGCGGATAGTGGATCGCACACCGATTTGAAATGGCAACCAAATTCCGCGACTGTGGTGTCACCTTGCTTCATAGATAAAAGATCATCTTTGAGGCTTAATTCCCTAGCCTTCGACTTATGACTGTACGAACGGGATAAAGCCGTCCACACGTCCTGAGAAGAAGAGCAACCGATAATGACTGCCATGGATTCTTCGGTCAGGGTTGAAACAAGAAACAACTTGATAAGTTGGTCCCGAGAATACCACTTGGCATATTCAGGATTCGGTAAGGACACGCCGGCAACCGGAGGCAGCATGCATGGCGGCGGAGGGAAGGAGCCATCAATATACAGAAGGAAATTTTTCGTGATAAGGAGAGGCTCGATCTGTGCATGCCATAAAAGATAGTTGGAGGAGGTGAGTTTAATTGTCACCATATGGATCATCGTCGACAACGGAAGGGTGCGACGAGATCGAAAGGGTTGGAGGAAAAATAAACGGCTCTCAATTAGGGTTTGGCCAATGTTTGGCTGATACCATGTAGAGAATAATATCTTTTATTTCTCTCAATGATAAACAGTGTACAAAGATGTATATATAGAGGAAAAAATAAATCTAATCTACATAATTACAAAAGATATGATAATATATTCTCTAGTATATGAGATATTTTATGATATATCTCAAGAGTTATTAATTTTTTTTATGGCCTTGGAATCATTGTTCGGTGTCTATGCGGAATACAATATGAGATCTTTGTGCATAAATTGCTTTGTTTTTTTTTATATTTTTTTATGCATGACATATATGAGTTTCAAAAATTATGGATTCAGCATGATTTAAAGGATTCTGCAATTAAATAACTTGGCTTTTACGTGAATATTGCATGTTGCTTCAGTTAATCTGGTTTCACGCATGACTTGCGACTTTCAGAAATTATAAATCTTTAAGTTTCATCTGTGAAATTGATTGAGATATTCAATTTTTCAATTAACAATTTTAAAGATTTTATTATTGGAAAAGATTTAGCTGAGATATTAATTATATCTATTTGGATATTTATGATTTTCCGATTTTGGGATATTGAATTTTATAATCCTTAAATTTATTTGGATAAATTAATTGAAACAAATATGTCGCCAAAGTGATCTCATATTGCATAGATGCTGAAAGAACATGAGATTTAATACCATTTAGTAGCTTTGATCCTGTGTTAGGAATTATAAACTTTTTTTTAGACCATGGAATTAGATTCACATTAACCTTGTAGAATATCTTCACTAGTTCATATTACTCAGAAATTATGTCGAATGATTAGAAATTAATTTGTAGAAGATTTGTTAGGTTCCCCTTGATTGAAATATATTTAACTTGGATATCAGATGTAAGTAAGGCTCTTTAATTAGCTTTACACAGAATGCAAAATTCTGATTTTTTTTAGTGGTCTTTAAAATATATATATCTATAAGACCATATCAAAGGAACATATTATCTTATATGAATCCCTGAAGGATCATTGATTACCAAAAGTTCATAACTCCTCTTTAGAGCAATTTAATTGGTTCATTGTGTTTTATCGCAATTTAAGTTCTATAAGCAGAACATTATAGAAAAATTAAGTGATAGAAAAACTCTACCTATATTTCATGCTAGCAGTTTTATACTCCAGAAGTAGTATAAATTTAAAATCATACTAAGATCACTTCTACTTTATTACTAGAAGAAAAATATAATCAACCCTCTATGAATGATCATAATACAAAATCTATTTGATTACAAAAAACTGCTAGAAGCACATATATAATAGATGTGATCGAGAATGATATAAAGAAACTGTTAGTTAAGACGCAAACCATGCCTGAAGCACATTTAACAAAATAGTTATATCCGTAGTTGAGGGGTTTCCAATTTATAAATAAGGTTGATAAATGAAATGGTCAAAATCATAAGTGTTGGTCCCGGTTTTTCAGAGTATAAAACGTTACGCAGCGGAAATAATGTTAAGTGTTTTCTTGCACGCTACTTACACACAGCTGACAACTGGCAACTGGTCAGCTGGTGCTGGTTACTCAGTACACAGCTGACAACTGAGACCTGTCAGCTGGTGATTCAAAACTTAGAATATTTAGCCTTGTTTGCACAGTTATATATCAGTTTCAGGATATACTCCAGCACTTGAGTGCTGGGTTTAAAATATGAACGAAAGACAGAAAGCTGATAAATAACAAAGGATTTTTATAGTGGTTCGATCAATCGATCTACGTCCACTCTCCAGTCGAAGCACTGGAAATTCCACTAAGAGTAATCAGGTACAGGTCTCCTACGATCTATCTCTAGCTGGTGAATGCCTCGTCCACCAGTTCACTAGATCAACCGCTCCCGGTCCTGAATCCTTCTTCAACTCTCCTCAGCTAATGGAGTGCGAGCACGTCACTTCAACCTCCACAGCTAGCTAGGTGTTTTAGTTCTCCCAAGAACGTAACAGTCTCTACGGCAGAATGCCCGTAATAACTCAAGTGCTGGTAAGCACAGGAGCTGCTGTGAACTCTCTCGAATGAGAAAGAACACCAAGTGAGATCTTTAACTTACAAGCTTAAAGCTTGAAGTCTCGTGTTTGATAAATCAACACACGGAAAGCTTTATGAAAAGCCTCGAAAGTACTTTATGCGATTTTGCAATAATTTCAGTTCTTTCGGTGGTTGAGCAGATGAGTGGAATCGTGGAATAGTGTGGAATTTTTGAATGTTGGTGGTTGCGACGTATTTATAGCCGCAGGAACCGATTCAAACTTTCTAGCCGTTTGGACGCATCCGGAAAGGTGTCAGACCTCGGATGTCCTTCTGACGGCGGTAGGTATGCTTTTCCGGAAAAGATCCATACCTAAGACTGCTTTATCTGACACAGATCTCTTTGTGTCAGAACGGCTCTCTCTGTCAGTCCGAGGAATAAGACTGGCGTCTTGTGACTGATAGACTTTAAGTTATCCTTCCTTAAAGTCATACTCTGTCAGTCGATTCCTCAGAGAATCTTCTTTTTGTCTCTACGGCGCTGGGAGAGAGAATCTGGAATTCTGCTGGTAACATCTGACTGGTAGATCATACTGGTGATCTTGTGCTGGCAGTCTCTGCTGGTGACTTGCCCTGGCATCATCTAAGTCTACCAAATCTCTGGATGTTAACTCTTTTCGGAATCTCCCATGACTGGTGAAATCACCGCTGGTGAATAGTGTAAGTAGGAACACGCTTTCTCCTGGTAAGGTTTGTCAGCCGCCTGCTGATGAAACCCTTCCCAACTGGTGAACAGTAGCCAGTCATAAGCGCTTCTCATGCTGGTGAACAGTGTCAGCACGAGTCTTTGTCAGCCGCCTGCTGATGAAACTTTTCCCAACTGGTGAACAGTAGCCAGTGGTAAGCGTTTCTCATGCTGGTGAACAGTGTCAGCACGAGTCTTGATCAGCTGCGACTTACAACTCAAAGACCTAAACAGGACTTTACATTTAAGATCTAGAGCTATCTAGAGACAACTGACGCTGGTAGGACTTTGGATTTGATCCACCAAAACTATAATCTAAACAAGTAAGCTACTGAGGGAGGAAACCTTAGACAGATTTCCCAACAATTTCCCCCTTTTTGGTGCGATCAAAGCCTAACCAGCGAGCACTCAGCTAATGAGGAAAGTTACAAAGGATTTCAGGGTTTTACAAGTGAAACCTATCAGATCTAAACCCACGAAATTACTTCCTCAACATCAGCTCTAACTAAAAATCTTCCCCCTCAAACTAGAAGAGATAATGCTCGTTTAAGAATATGGAAATTAAGATCAGAGCAAAAGCATATTTAAAATATGCAAGACGAGTGTTGGTGCTGATTACACTGGATGTGTAAATTCAGCTGGTAAGTAAAAACTTTGACAAATGTTGGACAATAAGAGATTGTCATCAACTTGTCAGTTAACATTCCATTAAGGATGTGGCGGTTACATGTACAGTGAATGATAACTGACTAGTCAAAAAATAAAGAGACTAGACTATGGCTTGGAAGATGATCCTGGTGACTGTGATCGTGCGCTGGTGATAGACCTCAGGATCTCCGTAAGTGCGGCCATGTCTTGCTCTCTCTTCACCCTTTCCTCTGCAGCAATTCTTCTCTCTTCAGCTGCAAGGCGTCTCTCCTCCTCAGCAATTCTGGCTCTCTCCTCTTCAGCCAGTGCTCGCGCCCTTTCCCCCTCTTGGATCCGCGCCAAAAAGGTGGAAACACCTGTGGTGACAGATTCCAATTGTTGCGCTACTTCAGTTCGGAAGGTGGCGAGACGTTGATCCATCCTGGCGTCAATGTAGGCAAGAAGATGCGCAGGAGGATGTATTTCAGAGAGTGGCTCCGCTGATACTTCCATGGAAGTGGAAGGCACATCAGGTGCGGTCATAGCCATTGCTGGTTCAGATTCAGCTGGAACCTCCACTGGAGCGAACTCCTCCACGGGCACCTCAGCTGAAGCTGGCTCCTCCGCGAGCACCTCGGCTGGTGCTGGCGGGCCTTGTACAAAAACAGGTGGGGCTGTGAAAACCACCAGCTGCCAGTCCATGTGATATGGAGCAAGATCGCCCACGACCATTGGAACAGTAGGGACGGCAGTGGTCAGCCACCAACCTCTGGAGGGATCCTCCTCCACAATGTGGTCTACCAGCAGAGCGCTGGCAGCCATATCAAAAAGAACATTAGTATAGGGAGGGATCCGGGGGAGAGAAACGAGTACCTTTATTCGTCTGAGAGCATAGATCAGTTGGTACCCGCGGCTGGTGCTTTCGAACTGGAGAAATGGCAACTTCACCATTTTGGGCCGAGGAAGGCCTGAGATTCCAGTCAGCTGTCGGTAGTTAGCAATTTTCTTCAGTCGGCGCTTGATTCGCCTGGTCGACAGCTGCTGATGGCCGAGGGCTTCAGTGTCCATGAATTCATTTGCCCACTCCTCCTCCGATCTCCAGTATCCAAGCCCAAGCCTGGCATACAGCAATGCGCGCTTCTCCACGTTCAACTGGCGGTGGCACCAGTCAAAAATCCTCCATCGCCGGAACTCCAGAAAGAGTTCAGCATCAAAAATGTCACGCAGGTCCCCATACCTGGTGATCAACTCCTCATCAACAGCCCTCTCCACCTCGGCTGTGATGTTCTCAGCATACTCATAGATGGAGAAATTGAAGTACTCCACCGGGTGCAGGGGCAGGCACCAGTCATAGATTCTGGAAGCATAGATTGACTGGTGAGGGAGACCTCTGGTGGGGATGATGAAGAATGCTGAAGGCTCAGACACTCTTGAATTGTGAAACGCCAGATCCCCGCGGTGCTCCCACCTGTGAACCCCTGTCACCCTAGCACGATGGGTATCCTCATCGATCAGATGGTGAAAGTGGATACCTAACATGTAAGACCTCCTCTCTGGTCTTACACGTTGTGCTGGTGCTGGTGTGGATGCAGCTGGTCGTCCAGAAGATGTAGAGGCTTCTGAGACTTGTGGACGACTGGCAGGATGTCGAGCCTCGGCTTCGAAATTGGGGAATAGATCCCTGGGCTCCATCCTCTGTACCCTGGAGTGCTGTACTACTGGTGGCGGTTCGTCGTCGAGGATGATGATGACTGGAGACGGTTGATCATCAGCGACGTCACCAGTAGTCTCCATATCAGCTGCCTCCTCCACAGCTGGCACCGGTACTGGTTCTTCGACAGTCTGGGGCATCGGTTCAGCACCGAGATATAACTCAGGAGCCCCTTCTGCTGTCTGTGGTTGGCCTACATTGTCCATGGATTCTGATGAGTCAGTGATGATAATGCCATCATGTTCCTCGGGCTCCGGCTCAACCTCTGAGTCAGAGCTCATATCAGAGAAAGTCGCCAGTTTTTCCGGGGTGGTCGCCTGTTCAACAACTCCTCCACTGGCACTCCCTTGCGCGGCCAGTGGGTCTTCATGCTCACCTCCACCATCCCCTTGCACAGGTGGAGGGACTTCAGCTACCTCCTCTTCTGGCTGGTACATATCCACTAGGGATAGTACATCCTCCTCAGCGCCTATGACCATCAGGCGCGTGAAAGATTCGTCAGAGAGTATCTGGCCTGGAGCTGGTGCTGGTGGCATGTCACTTGAAGTTTGGGCAACTCCCCATTTGCCCTTTGCCACCTGGTGCACCTGCTCCGCCAGCTGCGCCTGACGCCTAGAATCGTGCTCGGCCTTTAACCTTGCAAAGGCTTCATCGCGGGCTGCCAGTTCTTCCTCCCTCCGCCGCTGGTCGGCCAAGGCTTGCAGCCTTGCCTTCGCTTGCTTCTTCCTCACAATGGAGGCTTGTTGCTCCTTCTTGGCTTGCTCAACAAGCTTCTGAGCTTTTGTTTTGACCCTCTTTCTTTTCCGGGTCATTTTTTCTATTGTCTCCTCCTTAGTCAGTCCAAGGATGGACTTCTTGACCGGTATAGATATTTTCTTTGATGCTGGATCAAATACGGCAGCTGGCTGGGGCTGCTGGTGCTGGTGGACCTTGGATTTCTTCTTTGGTTCCTCAGCCACGGCCTGCTCCATTGAGGTGAATAATGATTCAACCTCGAACTTCCTCTTTAGTTCGGTCTTGGCCGCAGCTGACAGTGGGAGAGCAACTGCTGGCACTTCCTCCCATATCTGTTCTGATTCCTCTTCAGACACAGACTCAGCTGGATCCACAGCCTTCTTGCCCCTCAGTCTGCGTGGCTTTTTGTAGTCCGGGTCAGCAAGTTTTACCCTTGTGACCGGGATGAAGTCGGATCCGACCAGCCGCTCCCCTTGGTCGACTCCATCCCCCATCTCTACTTCGATGATGTGGCTGATCCTCAGCCCAAACGACACCGCGTGAAGGAACTTGCCTTCAACCTTCACCGTGATGTTCTTCTCTACATTCTCCAGTAGGCACCTGAAGATGAATTCGGCCCAGTTGCCATGTACGCCATCCACCAGCGCGCACATGACGGAGAATTTTTTCAGGCTCAGTTCGGCGTAGGAACCGACCTCGCATTGGAGCATGCGCACGACGATATCGCAGACCATCTGCCAATACTCGCGCATCTCCGACTTCTTCATTCCTGTTTTGAAAACAGTCACTCCCTCCTTCTTCCATTCCTCCCACCGTCGCCTGAACTCCGCCGTATCATCCTTATAATACGTCGCTACCTCCTCGCCAGTACTCCTTAGCCCAAAGAGATTTGCCAGGTACTCTGCGTCGACTGTGATCAGTTTCCCGAACACCGACGTGGTGAAGGAGGTCCTGTCGTCGGCGATTATTGCGCGAGCATAGAACTCGGCAACCATATGCGGGTGAAAGACCTTGGGAGCCGCCGTCAAATATGGTCGGAGCTGCTCCCTGTCGATCATTTCCATCAGCTCTTGGCCGTAGTATTTCTCGGCCAGTTTATCGTTCAAGATTTTCTCCTTCTGAACTTGGGCAGCCCGGATTTGTGCGTTGGAAAGGAGATGTTGGGTGGCCTTTTTGTTCACCTGAACAAGCTTGTTGAAAGGGTAGGTATAATCTATGTCTTCTTCCTTCACAATGCCTCTGAAAGTAGGCATGTGAGCTTCAGCAATAGGCAAGTCTAGGGACTCGGTGGAAGATGATGAAGGAGTGTCAGCAGCAGGGTTGGAAGAAGAAGCCATGATTGCAGGGAATATGAAGGGAAGATGAACAAAATAAGTGTTCGGAAAAATTTAAGGAATCGTAAAGAGTTATTCGATGAAGAATGTCGGATATATATACTAGGGCCATGCAGGAATAGGCGAACGAGATGAACTCGTAAGAAGTGAGAATCAACGGTCATCAGCCGGCCCGATTCCCTGTGGCGACGTGCGCGGTCGTGGTGACGAGGGCTACTCCGTGTAGCTGACATGGCACACGCTGATTGGTCGCGTGCCTTCGTATGACTGCGCAGTCTCTGTGCGCATTAAATGCCTCATTAAATTCGGAGAAATGCACACGCAAGACCAATTTGAACAATCCCGCCATTTCTGCGACAGCTGGCACGACCCTTGGTCTTCAAGAGATCGTCAGTTGAGAGCTGGGACTCAACTGGTCATCAGTAGTATATGCCAGTCGCATCCTTCCCCCTGCCAGTATGGCCTCCTTACCAGTTGTCTGCTGACAACTTGAAAGATAGAGTAAAATTGAGAGCTTGGACTCAATTTATTCCGCATAATCTTCTCCTCAAGAAATTCACTTCCTCACCATTGCTTGAAATTGGGAGCTGGGACCCAATTTTACTTTGACTGAAAGAATTTGTCTGCTAGCAAATTCGAAATGAGAGCTGGGACTCATTTCATTGGCCATTCTTCAGAAAATCAAGAACGGAATGAGAGCTGGGACTCATTCTTCCTCAACACTAGGGCTCGCATCAATCTCCAAAAGACCGAGTTTGATGCACAACTCCTTGAATCTTGCTTCTGGCAATGGTTTGGTGAAAATATCAGCTAGTTGATCTTCGGTTCTGATGTACTCTACGCTGATATCCTTCTTCTCGACATGATCACATATGAAATGATGTCGGATATCTATGTGCTTGGTCCTAGAGTGATGAACCGGATTCTTCGTTATGCACATAGCGCTGTTGTTGTCGCAATAGATGGGTACACAACCAGTGTCCACTTCATAGTCTTCCAATTGTTGCTTGATCCAAAGAATTTGAGCACAGCAACTGGCAGCGGCAACATATTCAGCCTCAGTGGTAGATGTAGCAACAGAATGTTGCTTCTTGCTAAACCAGCTGATTAGCTTGTGTCCCAGAAACTGACACGTACCACTGGTGCTTTTTCTATCTATACGGCATCCAGCAAAATCTGAATCGGAGTACCCAATGAGTGTAAGCTCATCATTCCTGGGATACCATATACCAAGGGATTCAGTCCCCTTTAGATATTTCACTATTCTCTTAGCAGCTTCCATGTGTGATCTTTTTGGATTGGCTTGAAATCTGGCACACACTCCGACTGAGTATGAAATGTCGGGTCTGCTGGCTGTGAGATAGAGAAGTGATCCAATGATACCTCTGTAACTGGTGGGATCAACTGATTCCCCTTGTTCATCAAGAAAGATCTGACAACTGGTGCTCATCGGTATTATGAGGGTCTTTGTCTTCTCTGGGCAATATTTCTGAATTAAGTCCTTGGCATACTTCCGCTGATTAATGAAAATTCCATCAGCTGACTGCTGGACCTGGAGTCCTAGGAAGTATGTTAATTTGCCCATCATACTCATCTGAAATGAGTTCTGCATCAATTGAGAAAACTTCTCGCAGAGAGACATATTCTTTGACCCGAATATAATGTCATCGACATATATCTGCACCATTAGCATATCATCACCATCCTTGATGATGAAGAGTGTCGTATCGATCTTCCCTTTCCGAAATCCATTGCGGATTAGGAATTGTGATAGCGTTTCGTACCAAGCCCTGGGCGCCTGTTTCAATCCATACAGGGCCTTTCTCAGCTTGTACACTTTGGTGCCTACTTCAAAACCTGGAGGTTGTTCGACATATACCTCCTCCTTCAACTTGCCATTCAAGAAGGCGCTCTTCACGTCCATCTGGAATACCGTGAATCCATGATGCGCTGCATACGCAAGGAACAGCCGTATCGCCTCCATTCTTGCAACTGGTGCGAAGGTCTCGTCGAAGTCGATGCCTTCACACTGCTTGTAACCTTTGGCGACTAATCGAGCTTTGTTTCTGATTACAATGCCATTCTCATCTCGCTTGTTCTTGAAAACCCACTTGGTGCCAATCACTGACTGATGTGATGGTCTCTCTACCAAGTCCCAAACATTGTTGCGAGTGAATTCCGCAAGCTCTTCTTGCATGGCATTGATCCAATCGGCAGATTCTAGCGCAACTCCTATGGAAGTAGGTTCTACTTGAGAAATAAAACAAGTCAGGAGCGCACTGCCGTGTCGAGTCTGAACAGAACCTTCTGGATCACCGAGAATAGCATCGGATGGGTGATTTCTTAGCCATTTGGGAAGATGAGAATCTGCTGGCGTTGGTTCTTCTGTCCTGATGACTGGTGCTTCCAGATCTTCACCAGTCGGAGCTGTAATTGTAACTGGTGGTTGACCTTCACCAGGCGGAATAATCTCTTCATCAGCTCCATTATCTGACTGATTTCCTGAGCCTTCTGTGATGTTATCAGTATCAGCTGGTGCATCCATTCCAGCTTGTTCATCGCTGTCTTCTGACTCAAAAATACCAGTCGGAATTCCCCCTGGATTATTGCTAGTTCCACTCAGGGAGATTGAGTGTAAGGTCTCAGCAAGGTCATTTGCATCACCGACCCTCCCGGATTGCTGATGGGCAACCGAGGAAACTGGTTGTGAGTATGATCCAGTCATAGGTCTAGTCATACCAGTTGGTTGAGCATTGGAAGGATTCCTGCCCAACTGATCAACGACATCATTGACCTCAGGAACATCTTCAGCCAATTGTCGTAATGTCCTGCGCACTAAAGTAGCTTCATCAAAGACAACATTGCATGTTATTTCCACAAGTTTGGTGGTCTTGTTAAATACTCTATAGCCCTTGTGAGAGGGATGTCCATATCCAACGAAGACACCCTCATCAGCCTTAGGCGAGAAAGTATTTAACTTTGACTTACCATTATTATGGATATAACATGGTGAACCGAAAGCACGGAGATGAGCTATAGAAGGCTTACGACCAAAATAAACTTCGTTGGGAGTTTTCTGGAGTCTATCGTTGATCCCGCTTCTATTCTGAATGTAGCAGGCCGTCACTAACGCTTCTCCCCAGAAACTCTGTCCTAAGCCGGATTCCGCCAACATGGACCGGACCGCTTCTTTCAGCGTCCTGTTCCTACGTTCTGCCAGTCCATTTTGCTGCGGTTTCCTTGGTGTAGATCTCTCATGCTTGATGCCGGCTTCCGCGCAAAAATCCATCAGCAGACTGTTGCAGAATTCTGTCCCATTGTCTGACCGTATCCGCTTTACCATAGTTTCTCTCTGTTTCTGTGCTTGGATGATCAACTCTGGAAGAATGATCTTCACTTCATCCTTCGTTCTGAGAAGCTTTACCCAGGTATAGCGCGAGTAGTCATCGACTACCACCAGCGAATAACATCTTCCTCCAATGGTTGAGGTGCCACTGGTCCAAAGAGGTCCATATGTAGCAACTCGAGTACCCGGCTGGTACTGGGGCAGACTGGCGCCTGGTTCTTGAAGGACTTCTTTGCTTGTTTGCCCTGCTGGCACGCTTTGCAAATCCCTTCCTTCTTGAACGCTCCCTTGGGAAGTCCATCCACAAGATCATGCTTGGCCAGGTAGTTGATAGTTCTGAAATTCAGGTGACTCAACCTTTTGTGCCACAGCCAGTTTGTTTCCATGGAACTGGTGGCCATGAAGCATGAATCTGTCCTTCCGCTTTGCCAGTCGATGGTATAAAGTCCTCCGTTCCGAATACCTCTCAGCTTGATCTCGCCAGTCTTCTTGTCCTTGATCTGGCACTCTGATTCATCAAATATAATTGTATATCCATTGTCGCACAGCTGACTAATACTCAGATGATTGTGCTTGAGATTTGTAACAAGGGATACATTTATGATTCTGACATCGTCCTTCTCGATGCAGCCCTTGCTAATAACTCTGCCCTTTGAGTTATCACCAAATATAACTGGAGGTCCTTTGACCTTGGTGAGATCTGAAAACAGAAACTCTTCACCAGTCATGTGAGCCGAGCATCCACTATCTAGGATCCACTCGCTCGATCTCTGAAGCTGTGATGCATGATCCTGTACCTGCAAGAAAGAGATAGAATTTATTTAGGTCCCCGATCATCTGCGGGTCCTGCAGGGTTAGATCGCTGAATTATTCCTTTCGGAATCCAGACTTTAGTGATTTTCAGCTCGGTTTTACCCTTGCTGATATCATTAGTAGCCTTTCCCTTCCTTTTGAAGTAATGCATGAGTTTGGTTTGGGAAGGTGTGGCTATGTGTGTAACTCCTTTGGAAGTATTCTTCCGCTGAGAGTGTGTACCACCATGACTGTGTTGCCTTCGTGGTCTCTGAAAGTGTGGACCACCATGGCTAGCCTTCACAGCCCTTTGAGAAAATTTGTGATTGGCCTCAGGCCTCTGATAGGTGTTCCTCCTATCAGGCATTATCCTTCTCTCAGAGTTTCTCTGAGATTGGGATCCCCTGTAAGTATGCTGGTGATTGGCATACTGACGAGGTTGTGTGTGGAATCTCTTGACAGTTGGTGCTGGCTGTCGGATTCCGCTGGTAGCTGACGCTGACTTCATTGCCTTAGAATTATTAGGCTTAGTCTGCGTCCTAGGGTGTGCTGGCGTCCTGTCAGCAGAGGATTTTGCCAGTGGAGGTTTTTGTCGTGATGACTCACCTATGAATCTGGTCTTATGATTCCTATGTTGATCAGCCATACGGGACTGATTGGTATTACCAGCTGGTGCTGATGCATTTACCACTTTGCCCTTACCCTTACCAGCAGTGAGTTGTTCGGGTTGGTTTGTGCTCAAATCCTTTTCAAATCCCAACCCGGATTTATCAGTAGGCTTTCTCCAATGGGATAGAGCCTCTTCCAAATTCTTGGAGCCTTTGTTCAAATGATTTATTTTATTGTCTTGCTCAAGGACAATCTTTTGAAAGGTATCTCTCTCAGTTTTTAAAATTTCAAAATTTTTGAGCAAATCTGAGTGAGTTTCTTTCAGAGTGGCTAACTCTACACCGAGTGACCTAGATTTTTCAATCTCATTGGTCAAAATAGAAATCTGATCTTTTAGCGAGGTGTTTTCGCTAGCCAAGATATTCTTTATTTCGTAAAATTTTAAAAATTCTTGCTGAAGAATATCTATGGTGACAACCTCTGAGTCTGAGCAATGCGACTCAGAATCGTCTAGAGTGCATGCAGACATGATATGCATTGGGAGAACAGATTGTACCTGATTATCAGCGGCAAGTGCTCGTTCTTCCTCACTGTCAGCACATTCTTCATGTGATTCTTCTCCGAAAGCCGCCATAAGTGCCAGTAGAGCTTCCTCTTCTGACTCTTCATCTGACGCGTATTCTCCGTCGTCATGGTCAGGTATATCAGGAACCTCTGTCCTGGTCAGCATGGCCTTTGCAACGGCCTTTGATGCTCGCTCTTCAAAGAGCTTCTTCAGCCTTTCCCGCTCATCTTTATCCACCTGTGGACATTCAAATTTAAGATGATCAGGGGATTGGCATTGATAACAAGCGCGGGGAGCTCTCTTGACGAATTTTCCATCAGTTGAGCTAAGAGATACTCCCTGTTTCAACTTGGCTTTCTCCAGAAGAGCAGCCAGTCTCTTCATTTGTTGCTCAAGATCTGCGATAGAGTTCTCGCTGCCTTTGGAGTTAGATCCCGATGTGGATGGGATCTCTTTCTGCTGGTTGTGCTGCCCAGCAGATCTGTCAGTGTGAAAAGGCTTCTTGGGCTTCCATTTGAAGTCCCTCTTGACAAAGTAGGCTTCGTCTTGTGTTTTGATGCTGGGAGATCCAACATTCCGGATGGCTTCATTCTTGTTCACCATCTGGATGTCCCACTCATGTGCTTGCAGTTGAGCAAATAACTCCTTGGGAGTCATTTTGGACAGATCCTTCTCCTTAAGAGCTGTAGTCTTCACGAACCAGTCCTCCTTGGGCATCTTGGACAGGATCTTTGCATTAAGATCTGCATTTGAGTATTTCCTGTCCAATGACTTCAGCTCGCTGACGATGGCGTTGAATCTCGCCTCCATCTCCTTGATGGTTTCCCCAGTCAGCATCTGGAAGGACTCGTACTTGTCCACTGCAACCTGCAATTTGTTGCGCTTCATCTGATCTGTCTCCTGACACAGACTGTCAAGGTAATCCCAGACTTCCTTGGCGTTGTCAAATTGGAGGACTTCCTCCATCAGCGGATCTGGAAGAGATGACAGGATCATTTCGTGAGCAACGGAGTCCAGCTGATTCCACTTCCTGTCCTCAGAGTTCCATTCTTCTGGGGGCTTTGGGATCTCAGCAGCTGGGCGATCTCCTAGCTGGTGTTGTGTCTTGGTGATCTGGATCGGCCCTTTCTCCAGCACGTCTATCATTTCCGGATGGAAACTTTTCAGTTGGATGAGTGACCTCTTTCGCCACATTGCGTGCTTGTCAGGATTGTAGTTGGGTAGCTTAGGAATATTCATCTTGTGTACCTGAGCTAATCAACAGACAGAAAGAGTAGAGTGCAAGGAAACGTGGATCTCGGTCCTAAGCGACTCAGATATCCGATCAGTCTAGAAAGACCGACCGGCTCTGATACCACTTGTTGGTCCCGGTTTTTCAGAGTATAAAATGTTACGCAGCGGAAATAATGTTAAGTGTTTTCTTGCACGCTACTTACACACAGCTGACAACTGGCAACTGGTCAGCTGGTGCTGGTTACTCAGTACTCAGCTGACAACTGAGACATGTCAGCTGGTGATTCAAAACTTAGAATATTTAGCCTTGTTTGCACAGTTATATATCAGTTTCAGGATATACTCCAGCACTTGAGTGCTGGGTTTAAAATATGAACGAAAGACAGAAAGCTGATAAATAACAAAGGATTTTTATAGTGGTTCGATCAATCGATCTACGTCCACTCTCCAGTCGAAGCACTGGAAATTCCACTAAGAGTAATCAGGTACAGGTCTCCTACGATCTATCTCTAGCTGGTGAATGCCTCGTCCACCAGATCACTAGATCAACCGCTCCCGGTCCTGGATCCTTCTTCAACTCTCCTCAGCTAATGGAGTGCGAGCACGTCACTTCAACCTCCACAGCTAGCTAGGTGTTTTAGTTCTCCCAAGAACGTAACAGTCTCTACGGCAGAATGCCCGTAATAACTCAAGTGCTGGTAAGCACAGGAGCTGCTGTGAACTCT
>JAPKLW010004400.1:0-17283 GCA_026898455.1 Plectranthus barbatus
ATAATAAACATAAGATTACACAATGAAAATATGATAAATCATGAAGCTACTCTATCATATTAAATTGGTCAAAGATTACAATTTTGATAATGATATTTAGAAAACATAAAATCATACAATATAAATATACAATGATTGGTGAAATTGACTCTTACGAAAAAATTAAAACTAATGAAAGAAAACTGAATATGCATTGATGATGATTAAATCAATAAAAACAATGAAATTATCATTGTTGGCTATATATCATGAAAGAAGTGATCCATTGATAAATCATGAAAGAAGTGTAGTCCAACCTTGCTCAACGACTGCAAAATAAAAAATATCTCTCAAGCTAGAAAAAAAAATTATTGAAAAATGTAACTTAACTCATCTATTTATACAACTCTTTAGCAATTTTAATATTGGAAAACCAACATAAAATCAGTCATTAATTAACGTAATTATGGGAATCAGTTAAATGCTAATCAATTTAAATTCTAATAGTTCACATTTCTAATCGTTTTCATTTATTTTTTTCACAATACCCATTTATTACCATAATAGATTAGATGTATTAATTATTTTCATATTTTTCTAGTGATTATTTTGTCATATCTTGTTTAATACAAATATAAATTTGTATTAAAGATAATTAATAATTAAAGCAAACTCAGACTAATTGATTTATAAATATTTCCCTAAAATATATGGATTGATTAAAAGGAAATGATTATTAAGGAAATACCAATCAAATTGATTTATACATTTTCCTAAAATATGTAGATTAATTCTAAGACTTAATTTGTGTGCTCCTAATTTATTAATAAATATATTAAAATATACAATTAAAATGCTTCAAAATAAACAGAAATCTAAAATATGAAATTGAAATGATTTTAATTAAATTTCACCATTAATGATAACTAATGAATCAAGATAGATCTATTTTTTTTTTGTGCTTTTGCCTATTTCTATCAACCCATTTTTTATGCAATAATTTATTAAAATTTTAACAATCTTTAAAATTGATATCAATACAAAAATATATTAGAATATTTTTCAAAGAGATATACCGATATACATTCTCTTGAGCAAATATATTGATATATTTTTCAAATATTGCCGAGATTATGAAGACACAACAAATAAATTCATTCATACAAAATTATTTATTAAATATTTTATACAATATTTTCCTAAAACATACAAATTAATTCTATACCATTAATAATTAAGAAAAAAAATCAATATAATCGATTTATATATATTTTCCAAAAATATACGCATTTCCTTTATTGAAACTTGATGAAAATCCAAATTCAAATTATAGTGAAATAATTATAGAATATTTGATACAATAATTAATGAACATAATAGTTAAATTAATGAACAATTAATGCAACTGAATATTACCATATATTGCATCCGGTATTGTTTTAATATATATATAGATTCATAGTAAATTAAATTATAATAATGGTAGTTATGTACAATTAGTGGTATTCTAATTAAATTTCTTCATAGTAAAATTAGTATAAATATGATCAAAATTTCTTGAAGATCTGCATCCATACTTTATATCTTGTCTAAATTATCTGAAATAGCCAATTTGATAAAACACATTTCAATTTTACCCACTTTTATGTATTCATTTCAATTTTAGCCAAAAGTACATAATTTAGCATTGGAATTAGTTTCCCAATCATTTGATCGCAAAAATTTTGACACTTAAGTCTAATCAATTAGTTAAAACCAGTTTTTAACTAATTTTATAGATATATTTGCATAAATGGAATTTTTTTCACTCGGTTATTATTTTTCAGAAAATTATTGTGGTGGCACTCGGTTACATGAATCTCTATCGTTATTCTCATTTTTCTTTTTTTATTTATTTTTTGAAATTAATGTTGTGATAGAGAACGGGTCCCACTGAGTGCGACCGAGTCCGAACGAGTGGGATCGATGGCGACTCGGTCGCACTCTTTTTTTTATTTTTTATTTCGGTGGTCCCCACCGAGTGAGAACCGATAGCCACCGAGTAGATCGATGGCGACTCGGTCGCACTCTTTTTTTATTTTTTATTTCGGTGGTCCCCACCGAGTGAGAACCGATAGCCACCGAGTGGGATCGGTGGCGACTCGGTCGTATTAATTTATTTTTTTTGAGATATTTTAAATCTTTATTTTAATCTCAAGTTAAAATATATAAATTCGTGAATTTTGATCAAGTTAAAATCTCAAGATCCAGCTAAAATTCACGAATTAAAACTTTATATCTATAATTTTTATCAAATTTTGGACAAAAAATTTAATTATTTTGTCGTTGCATACAAATGCAATAATGTCTTCAAGCATATTGATTTGATGAGTCCACTGAAATTATTGGAAATATTATGTGAAGGGTAATGAATCGTACACTGAAATTGTTGAAAATTAAAATCAACACAATTATTTTATTTTATCAATTGTATATCCTTCAATTTCAATTATTTATGTGTATTTGCCGACACTCTTTACAACTTATATAATTGAAGTGAAGTTCGGTGGTGACATACACATTTTCATCTCTGTCTCTCTTCATTCTTCACAGTTCAATTTTTCTTCATTTTCATCTCTGTCTCTCTTCATCAAAATAAATATACTTGTTACTGAAAATGGAGGACTGGTGTAGTGTAATAGTTCACTACAATGGGCAATGGGATGACTCGTGCAACTACATTGCCGGACAAGAACGATTGGTTTATATACCAATCGCCAATATTTCCATTACCGCATTAAGAAGCAACATTCAACTTATTTTTGATGCGGAATTCATACACGGTGAGTATAACATTTATTACACTATCAAATCCCGTAGTGGGAGATTTGTAAAATCATTGTTGGTGACGGATTTGGATCTTCAACGACTGGTTGCTCTTTATTCGGAGCCGCATGTTTATATTGTTATGAATTATACGACGAGTACCGGTGTTGGGACTTCACATCGGGAGTCATCCCCATACAGGCCGTTCTTATCATCAAGCAGTCCACCAATTTACCAGCATTTTAGTCCAGGTCTGGAAGATCTACAAAGATTTGGGGACTCATTGATTTTTGGTACGTCTTCAGAAGGTGGTAGTCGGAGCTCCCAAATACCCAATTTAAATGATGAGCCTCCCCATGAAGAATATGAGCATCCATACGAGGAGGAGGAGGAGGAGGAGGAGGAGGAGAATGAAAATACAGGTCACCACTCACCGCTATCGGTAGCAATCCGTCGCACTCGTGGTAGCTACCGTGTCGGCCACTAACTCGGTTTGACTCACTGTCAGCGAGTGGCACTCGTGGTCGCTACCGGTGTCGCTATCGGTCCCACTCGCCAGTTTTAAATTTTTAAAAAAATTCTCGAAATTATTTGATAAATTATTTTCAGAAAATAGACATGATCGCACTCGGTCCCTCGACATATATATGTATTTCTCATTTTTTTAAATTCTATTGTCAAATCTCAAATTCCAAAAACCTGAAAAGTTATGACACATTGTACTTTTGGCTATATTCGACACACATACATAAAAATGGCTAAAATCGATATGTGTTATAGCCAAAATGGCTATTTCATGATTTTGCTCTTATATCTTCCACCTTCTATTGAGCAAATGAAGTCTCGAAATGAATGGAGAAAAAGGGTCATAGAAGAACGCTGGGAGAGTAATGATGATGAGAAGTGCATTCACCAATTCAATAACATCTAAGATTGTTCTGTATATATTATTTTAATTATTTTTTGCTCTTGGTTATTTGTTTTGATTTTATTGATTTTTTCTTCTCTGTCATGAATCTAGAATTACATTCCATTCAATTATTCTTACCTTTTTTTTTGGCTTTTGTTAAACATCTAAAAATATTCTTCATTCGTTAATCAATGTAGTAATTGTTATGTTCAATTTACGGCTTCATTTTCAAAATTTAGTAGCCTACGTTTTAATCTATAAATCGTAACCAATAAGTTCTTATCTAGGAGAAGATAATATAGCTTATTCTATATGGGAAATATTAAATGATAATTAACTTTATGATTCAATATATTAATAAAATTTGGTTTTTTTATATATTTATTTACATATCTACATTTATACTATTCTTAAAAGAAATTAATCATGAATATTATTTCCCACGTAAATAAATCATTCAAATTAATCACGTATGAAAAGAAATTTCATATAATGCATCTAATATGACAGTAAAATAGGATTATGGAAATATTTTATAAATTAATCTATTCATAAAATTCTAAAAAGTAAAAATAAAATGACTTAATAAATATGAAAATTGGTAAAATGAGGAGTTAAAAAAATATTGATTTAACAAATTCTTTGTATAAATAAATAATGACTATATATTAAAAAAATGTAACAATTTATGCTTAATTACATTGCCGAATAAATTATTAATTATTAGTAAAATAATTAGGTATCATTAATGGTGTTGCTCTCAATTTGTTTTAATTTTCGTTAATGTAAATAGGTTCTAAATTCTTATAAATCAATATCAGTTTTCATTTTCATTTTTCCATCAACATATCCCATCATATAAAATTTGTTTATTTTTCTACTATTAATTTTTATATTCTTATATTTGTTATTAGGAATATCAAGATGCAATATACAGTGGTGTTTGAAGTATGTAAAATCAGAAGGCAAGCATTGATTTTTTTATTTATTTAATTTTTATCAATTATTATTATAATTTTTGTATATATTGGAAGTACATGCTTTAAAAGGTTTCACACTAAGTGAATGACTTTTTAGATTGGTAAGGTACTATATTGTCTTTTATTTAATATATAATCAACATTGTTATTCTATCAATGGTGCTCATGTGTTTTTTAGTGCTCAATTTCGACATATTATTAAAAATTTCTTTATGTCCTCATCAAAAGAGTGTTAAATATTGTATGATTTCAAATAAGTTATAAGTAAAAATCTTTAAAAAATTATAATATACAAAATAAATAGAAATAGACTTGGATTTTTTAAAAAAATTAAGAATAAAAAAGAATTAAACGAAAATGACTTGAAGATTAGACATGATTTCTATGTAGATTTTAGTTGTACTTTATATTACATAACTGAATTGGTGACGAGTAGTTTCAATAATTTTTTTTTAAAAAAATAGAATACAAAAATTGAGAGGTAAAGGAAAAAACAAATAATACACAAAAGTAGATTTTATTTAAAGATGAAAAAATTGAACCAATATTGGAGGAGAATCCAACAATGCATGCTTCAAATAAAATATTTTATTTCAGAGATGCTGCTGTAAATATTTACCAGGGAAAATTAGTGAATATTTTATTTATAACATATTTTAAATAAAATATTTGGTAACAATATTTTTTTTAATTCCAAAAAAAGAGAAATTTAGGAAGATAGCATGATTTTAAAAAAATGCAAAACTCCTCTTTACTTTCGATATAATTTTAATATATCATTAGCAAATTATAAATAAAATTATTATTTTTATAAAAATATATGTACTCTTAATGATGTGTTTTATTGCAGTTCATGCATATTAAATATTGGCATAAACAAATTTTTTAATCAAAAAATTTAAATTGAGTAATATATAAATTTCACTACTTTTTTTTACTAAAAATCTAAAGTAAGTAGTTAATTGATAAGTTTATATTTTACTAATTTATCTGTAGGTTTCTAGATTCGTTTTCATATGCATGATTGTGTCTTAGTGTATGTCATGCTTTCGTTAGAAGAATTTTGTAGGTTTTTCGTGAGAAAAACTAGAAAAAAAAACAAAGGAAGATGTGAGTCGGAAGTTTGAGCTTTATGACAATTGACGCCCTTTTCATGATGAGTGTGGCAGGGAGATAGGACAGTCGATATAAAGTTATGACAAACGACGAATAAGACAATATTATGTGTGACAATTGACACGAAATATGCATCGACCGACATAGAAAGTAGAAATTTTTGGGCCTGCGGGTTTTTGGGGCTTTTAACCCTGTTTCACTTACCTAACCCTTTATAGTATATATCTATAGACAATAGGGCATTATTTGTAGCATAATTAAACATTTTTTAGTTGATTTGTTTATAATGCAAATATTTGTATGCATATTTAGAAGAGATGAGAAGTCGTGGTGAAGTAGTGACGAATTCAAAAAAATTTGTTAAGAGGATTTCATTAAATTTTTACATAACAAAAAGCACACATAGTTAAGCAAAAAATCAGCTCATAATAATAATAATAAAATATAAAAAAAATCATACACCAAAATCAATTTCAATACTATGTATAAGCTAAAAGGCCAACATTAAATAAAAATAATTTTCGGCTCTTCTTAATTCTCAGCTCTCACCCTCTCTTTTTCATTCTTAACCCCCTTTTCTTAACAATTCGTCGGTAAAAAGAGATATTTCATGATAAAAATGTTTTATAATTCTATATTCCTATTACTAAAACTAACCAATTTTCTATTGAGGAGCTGAAACTTACCTTCGCCTTTAAGTAGATTCACCAATATAGTGAAGTGTGTATAGAGAGTGGATAAGAGAAATAATTGTAAACCAATTATGATTAATTCAGTAATTTAAAGCTCACAGTTTATCTTTACTAAAAAATTTAAAATCTATTTAAGATATATTAAATTTTAAAATTTTATTGTTATATATACATACAATAAAATAATTAATATAACTTATAATAAATTATTCATATAAATATATATACACCCTGCGCAACGCGCAGGCAGAAAACTAGTAGTATTCAATACATAGTCAAGTTTATTTATTTATGAAGTTAAATGTATTCAAATATTGCTAAAATAAAAAAAGTTATGTATTTTTAATAGATAAATTTATCATTATATAAAAATTTGTGATGTGTTTTGCATTTTTATAAGCGATAAATAATATTTAGCTTATTTCTCAACATTTAAAATATTAAAATAATGAAAATATATTAAAAAATAAAAAATAATTAATAAATTCATTAGTCCGACAGGCTAGCCCGAAAACCGATGGGTTAGGGTTAGGGTCAAGATTTTTTAGTCCGAAAATATTTTAGCCCGATTTGACCCGAACCATTAATCCGCAATCCGATAGAGCTGGCCCGAAACACGACGGATTAGTCCGATTAACATCCTAATTATGTGACCATACAAGCTTAAAATTGGGCTGGGCTAAACGTTCTAGCTTCTGAGTTGGGGCACATATTCTTGTATAATAAATTAATAATAATCTAAATATATATTATCTAAATAATTAATAATAATGACATATTCTAGTCTCTCAACTATAAAGAAGTTAAACAACTTAATTGTAAGAGTTTTCTTGTGTTTATTATTATTATTATTTTGGGATAAGCTTGTTTATTGGTGTAAGCTAATTACAGAAATGACCTTTGATAAGACGAGAGACATGAAAATCATTTAGGAAAATTTTGTCGCCACTTTCCAATCACCTAAAAGCATTGTCATGAAAGGTTTTGAAGCCTTTCTTCCAACCAATCATTTTTTTTTGCAAATTATTGCCTAAAAGTATGTATATATGATCAAGTTGGTCATAATTAACAACCAAGTCTAACTCCAATTGATATATAGAGTGGTTATCTGAGAAAGAAAAAAATAAATAAATTGAGAAATAAAAAAGTTGTTTGATTTTATTACTGAGCTGTTTAATTCTATTTACTGCATTGCTAAAATATCATAGTTGTATTCAAGCAACGTGGTAAACATATTCAAGCAAAATAAGTAGTCAAAAAATGTGATAACATGTAATCAAACAATTTTTTCATTTCTGACAGATAATTGTTTTCTCACATGATAATCGAGATTTGGATGAAAAAAGAGGATGTCATTATATTCGTGCATTGCATGAAAATATTTTAAATATTTAAAATTTTAATAAAAAAACATAATTGTTTTTAAATTTACATTTTTATCAAATTAAACTTAATATCATTTCTACTAATAAGAGAACAAAATTAACTTGAACATGGGGTGGATGAATGTGATAAATAAGACATTCCTAATTAAGAATGTGATTGTCCTATAACCAATTAACTAATAATTGTCATGAAGTTATTAATGTTTTAATTCATCATACGCATGTTTTTCAAAAATTTGAGAGGAAAATATTTAGAACTCTTTTAGTACTCCCTCCGTTCTGGATTAATATTATTGTTTGCTTTTGACACAATAACTAAGGCATGTGAGTGTAGAATAAGTTAAGTGGAATTAATATTTTATTGTTAAGTGTGAAAAAGTTACCATTTTTAGAAATATAACTATTAAAGTGGAACGCACGAAAATGGAAAACAAGACTATTAAAATGGGACGGATGGAGTATTAATTAGGTGGTTTCTGAGTTGTCAGTGCCGCGCAGTTAGGCATGGGCTACACTGGCGGCTAGGCGCCACCTTGTCGGCTAAGGAGGGATTTTTTATATTAAAAAAAATACTATCTCCGTCCTATTCAAATAGTCCCCTTTCTTTTCGTTAAGGGAATTAAGAGTTGTGAGTGTAGAATGAGTAAGTGGAATCAATATTTTATTATTGAGTGTGAAAAAATTACTATTTTTAGAAAGAGAACAATTCAGCTGGGACGACCAATTTGGTAAGATGACATATTCAGTTGGGACGGAGGGAGTCTGATTTTTATAATTTGTAAATATTTATATATTTAAAATATTAAAAAATAACGAATTAATTACTACCTAAATGCTACGCCCTAATCTCTGCTAGAATTGCAAATTAGTTAGAGCAAAGGGTGAGCAAATAAATTTTATAGACCACAATGTCCAACCCAAGAGAATTAAATAACAAAATTATCTTATTTATAAACCATAGCTTTAAAGCTCATTGTTTGAGTGAATCAGAATTTGGATTTTGGTTTTGAAATAATAAAAACAATAACTAAATTTTAAAGGGTTTAAAAAAATAAATAAATAAAGAGACTAATTCTAGGACAAATAATCTATCAGAACACATGTGAACCAATTAACTTAATACTAGTACTTTACCCGTGCGTTGCACGGATTTATAACATTAAATAATATAAAAAAATAGAAGTACATATATTTTTTATATAAGTATATCAAATGTCACTTATGATTATTGCAAGTCATGTATATCCTAGTATAAGTATATATATTACGTATATAATATATATATAGTTATGTCCATTATAATTATGTACAATGCATAGAATTATTAGTAACTTTCAGTCTCCTCACACCCTTTCATCATTCCCCTGCTTCTTAATAATTAAGCATTAAGAAAAATATATAAATTTATAAAAATATAGTATCATCTTATTAGTAAATTGAGAATTTTTCTTTTTTATTTTTTATAGGTTGCTAAAACCCACCCAAGCTTCTAAGTAGATCCTCTAATGGATTACATTAATAGGATAAGAGTTACTTTAGCACATGCAATTATTGTGATTGAAACATTTTGGAAATTGACTATTAAAAATTCATTGAATTGAACTCTTGAACAGTTACAATTATTGTTATACCCTTCGACAAAGTCTAATGCGCTGCATAATTTAAAAAAATTCCTAAAACTGAAATGGACTTAAGTCTTTTAAATAATACAGAAATAGAAATTTCAATTTTTATTTCTAATACTTAAAACTAACATTTTTATGAACTTATTTATTTAATTTATAGAGAAATTATAGACTTAGCATAATGTTATAATGTTATATACAACTAAAAAATATGTAAAATAACTATCTGATTTAAAATATTTGATAATATACTTGATAAAATATATCGAGGGCTAATATTGATGTAAATATATTGAGAAAGTAAATGTATAAATTAAAGGTTTATAAAAATTAAATACTGATACATATATAAATATAATTGATTATCGATTAAAATTAAAAATCAGCATATACAATGAGTAGTATTCAATTACGAATCTTAATTTCTAATCCGTAGTCAAGTAGCTAACTTGTACAATAATTTCGATAGGATATGTGTGAATAATTAGATGGGCCACAAAAAAATTTGACTGATTTGATGAATCTTGATATAATATGAAACAACTATACATAACTCATTCAACTATGTTCATAAAAAAAATCCCTCATTAAGCTATGTTGATTTGTACTAAATAATTTATTGTAGACCACTCAAGGACTACCATAAACAATACTAATTTAATTGAATTGGGTATATTTAATCAAGTTACCTAGTACAGTTAAAAATCTACAAAATTTTATATCAAATTTATCAATCGATTATGATGTATTTTATTATTATTTTCTCAAAACAAAGAAGATATTTTTATTTTTATATCACAAACACAAAGAAAAAATCTTTTTTTATTTGAAGTCAAAATGAAATTCTATCATTATGTTGTGGATTTTCTAATTATTCACCTACCCAACTTTCTTCTTACTTTCAATTTTTTCTGACACTAATTTTTCACCCATCCATTTCTCTCTAACACTCACACACACTAACACTCGTTTTTAATCTCTTTTCTTGTGTTGACCATCTACCCTCTTGCTGTTGACTATGCTTTATTCAAGATTCATCCACCGATGTCCACGAATTTCTCCATTATATTAGTCTGTACTTATTTTCTTGAATTGAATTGAATGGTGCATGATAAGGAAGTTCAATGAATCACCAATTTTTGGTATTCATTCCAGATCTTCAATCTTATCTTTCCCGATAAAATTATACTTTTGGTTCCTTGTCACTACCAAATCCTCCTCCAAATGAAGGGACAAACTTTGCTTCATCCTCTGAACCGCCTAGTTCATCCATTATACCTAACCCAAACATGGAGCACCACACTTACTTCACAAACAATCAAATGTCATTTAAAAAAAAAACAACTACAGGTCCAAATTCAAGTTGGAATCACATCCACAATGAATTCATAAAGCTCCAACATCCAAAACTAACAAAATATATATTGAAGGGGTAAAAACATAGATCGAAAGCGGCGAATAATTAAACAGCTAAAAGCGAGAAGCTATAAACCAAAAGTTGAGCTGCTACAAAAGTTGGCCTGCGAAACCTTTGGCGTCATCTATCTCTCTATTACAATGTAGTTAATCAACACCAAACTCCAGTCGGACAAAGAGGTTGGGTAGACGATTGAAACGTGCAGCTCCCTTCCATTTGAGATTCTCGTAGCTAGGGGTTTAGGAGCAGATAAATGTAGGGTTTGAGTCTACGACGGACAACACGAGTTGCCATTATGAATTTCTTGCCAAGGGTCGTTCTTAGGATACCAGGAATAAATTTTAATTAAATAAATCATGCGAATCCTATGCATGCTCCTACAAAATTAATTGCATAGGATGGATCTAGAGAATACCTGATTTCACCGTTTGATCTACAGATCTAGATCGGAGCCAATAACAGTGAAATAAATCTGGATCTGAATCTGAACGCCGGCGAAGAACAGTTGTTCCTACAGATCTGATCTTCTGATCTGTTCCCTTGCTCCTTGGAAATCTGGTGAGGATTATCTACCAAGTTGAATCCGAGATCTGGAGGAATCGATCAGATCCTCCCACAGATCAGCCGCCGCCGTCTCTCCCAATTTTCAATGTACTGAAAGTCTAACTTGATCTGATGGAGAGAAGGCCTATATATAGTGCTAGGGTTTTGAGAAACCCTAACCCTAATGGGCTGTGAGCAATTAATGGGCCAGACCAGGGATCAGATGCAAATAATAAAGTGGGCCCTCTGCATTAATTAATCCTTCCTTGTTCAACCCAGAACATAATTAATTAATAAAACATTGTTTTAACCTTCACCACGGTAACAATGTTGACTCGCCCCTTTATTACCACGTTATTAGGAACGGGTTGCACCAAACTAACATGATCCACATATTTAAGGCTTTAGATATTCATTAATTAATTTGGCCTATGACAATTAGCCACAATTAATTAATCTCTTATTTCCTGAGTTACACCACTCACTCCTTTTCACTTATGCCTGAATTAAATAATTCAACCTGCAGGGTTTAGCATAATGAACCTTGTGAGCTCCTCAGGGAATGTCACCATCCTGAAACGGATATGCTTACCAAAACGTCCAGACTAAGCAGGCCACACACAAATTGCCAACACCCAAAATACGGGTATAAGAGTACATGTAAGACTCGCCACCATGGTAAATCAAAGTGCAGTCAATCTGTGTGTGCCCCTTATCCTTCAGTTAGGTTTAAGATCATAGGAAGTATGTTAGGGATCTGGCTCATTCATATGTCAATGAGAATGGCACATCCCACTATTGATCCCATCAATACAGAACTATGTACCGACACATCAAGTAGCTAGGATAAGCCCACTTATGAACCGATGTGCCGCAGCTTAGACCGACAGCCTATCCAGGGACCGTCTCAGCTGTGATACTGTTTATATCTCGCTAGTTCAAACGATTCATATGATCATCTGTGATCTCCTACACACCATATGATCATCCCTATAGGCGAGATAATAGGATATTATGGTTCATTGAATGTTTGTTCTATCAGACAGCGAGTATTGTTGCGGCAACATATATGAAGACCAGTGTACAAAACACTTAATCACATATGCTTTCAGTATATAATCCCAACAATCTCCCACTTATACTTAAAGCATAATACCATTGCTTTACCAAAGTATTAAGTGTGTCTATACTGTCAATCACTCCCACTGCATTCACGTCACCTCTTGTCACGATTTCTCGTATGATGTGATTCCACACATCCTATGTGTTTCACCACCTTGTGAGTCTTGGGTTCCTTTGAGTTTGTCATTGCACCAACATAATCACAATTCCTTGTGATTTAATTAGGCAAACTCAGAACACACACCTCTAGAGGATGGCATCGGAGCTATACTGCTTCTTGCGAAGCTAATGAAGCTGAAAAAAACTCAGCCTTCATACCGGAATCCGCAACACACTTCTGTGTTAGATTCCTATAACTCCTCCTCCAAGGCCAACACATAGTTAGAGGTCGATTTCCTTTCCTTATGATCCTCCTGGATATCCGATGCCATTCAACTCACAAGGCTCATTCATTAACCAATAAGCCTACTCAGAGTTGAACTAATATCTGTTTAACATGCTTATAGCATTACAGATATCTAGCTTCGTTCATTTACAAGATAGAAAAACAATAATCTTTCTTGTTATGAACGACTCACCACAGAATCAATTTAAGCGACTTGAGATACCTGAACATCCTTTTCTTGTGACAACACAAGACCTTAATTCAAAAGATGTTCCAAAATCTCATGAGTCCTACTTCTGAAACTGTTCGGATAACCATCCTTTATGCCTGACGATATCCCCACACCGTTTCCGAATGTGAAAATACTATCTGCATAATGTGCAAGGAAAACCACGCTTCCGCTGACACATAACTGGTACATGTAACTCTCATTCTCGATAGACAATATCGAAATGTCTGTTACATGACCTTGAAGCTCGTTTAAGTTCAAACTTGAACTACCTTGGCTTCGAGACATGATGCTGTACATAACTTATCTGGTTGTCGCATATAGATGTCGTCACCTTTTATCAAGGTACCCGTTTATAAAATACGGATGACTTCATCTATCTTCCAGATATTTAGATTCATATGTGCTGTTATGGTTAAAAGAATTCGAATGGGTTTAACAATTGCAACCAGTGAGAAGGTCTTGTTGTGAAACATACCTTTGCTCACTAACCTAGATATCGAATACACTAGGTTACCATTCGAGCATTTTACTTGTATATCAATCAGTTACCTATAGCTGGTAAGCTATCTGGCAGTCACTGATCCTGATACACAACCATAACCTTTACTGATTCATTTCTGAATCCATGACTTGACGTCATTAAACTGCATCGTTAGTCTTAATAGCTTCGTTGCGCTTTAAGGGATAAGCACGATGTTGTTCGTTAAGCTGGGAACAAGTCCAAAGACTGTTTCCACGAACCAGTACCATTAAGCCTGTTAAGGCAACCTCCCACTGCAACATGCTCCTTTTATGTTGTCAGTTAATGGTGCATTAATTTGTGGTTTACCACCTTACACAGGTGACCGCGCAATTGGTACCATACCTTCCAAGGTATGCTCAATATGCCACGGGGTATTTCCTGATGGATTTGAATTGTCTTTTCTAAAAGGTTAGAAAACAATCTCACATTTGGACTCCTGGTTTCATCCTATACAACTTGCTTGTAACTAGGATACATAAAACCACCATTTTTTTCGTTTACTTGGAATAGCCCACAAAACAGTACTAGCTTAAACCTTTCTTCTAACCAATCAGTTTCCTATATCAGCTTAACAGCCGAATTACCCATCATTGCCCTTTTGACAGAGTCAAGGTCTGCTAGGGTATTTAGAACTGATTTAGAAGACACTAGCTTAAGCAAATACACAACTGCTTTCGGTGCTCTTCCCAAAAACGAAAATTTGGCAATAACTGGTATAACTTATAAACCTTTTAAAGAATTTTTATTTCGTTCTACCTACACCATTCCAATCGAGGGATAACAGGTGTAGTCAAATGGGATACCATCCCTTTGCTCTGCCAGATACTGTAAAAACCCATTACTTTAAGATACATCATTATGAACGAACCATAATGTTTTTACGGTCTTGTTTAACTTATTCTCTACCTTAGTCTTGAACGCTCTTGATTAAAGCAAGAGACTAAGACTTGTAGTGAACTAGATAAACATGTCTAAATCTTAAATGATTACAGCATCAATGCCTGTTAAGGCAACTGCGGAAGTAGACTCAAACCACAAACCAGAGCAAACACGAAATAACCTATAGAGATACAATCGCCTATTAAAAGGCCTGGTCACCATCTTTTACCTCCAAGTAGTTGTCATAAGTACCATTCTTAGGAATACCTGGATTGAATCCATAATTCCATGAATTACTTAAAACTACTTAGACTGATGTAACCTATCTCTATAGAGATTCTTTAAATTATACCTTAGAACACTGACAGTTTATGTAATCAAGTAATGAAGAGACAATCATCTATAATAGAAAACACTGTTATTCATTCATGATAGAAAAAATCTATCTGAATAACTGATAATCCACAATAATAGATGAAAACTTGTTTATCAAAACAAAACCAATATCTCTTCCAAAACTTGAACTAAAACAAAGTTTAAACATAAACTTAAAGTAAAATCTCCATCAACTGAAGTAGCAACTTCCAGCATCAATCTTGGAGATGGTAATCCCGTCATCTTCAAGCCTTAAGCTTGATTCCCTGCAAAGTGTAGCAAACACGATTAGTGACCTCAGTTACCACTACCCACTAAGGAGTAGAAAACCGATACTAAACATGTTTCAACGACCAATGCAAAAGATGACGTACCTTGTCCCTTAGTTACCGAACTTGGACAATTTACTTTCCAGTGTCCCTTCTTGCCACACTTGAAACATTTGTCCTTCTTGTTATCTTTCTTTCCCTTGTTCTCTCCTTTACCATTCTTCTTCTTCATGTCATTACGACGCGATTTAGAAGAACTTTTAGCAAGAGATCTGGAATGAACCGATAATACAAGATTACTCCCACTGCTTCCTTCATTCCTCTTTTCCATGACATCACTCTTCCGACTCGGAAGCAAATCAGAGTGACTCGCAGAAAAGACTGAAGAAGCTTCTGTTGATACAAGATCCTTGAGCAGACTGTGAACAATATACTCACTCTTGTCTTTCTCAACAGAAATTCTAAAGTCATCAAATGACTTTGGTAACGTGTTGAGTATCAAGTCAATTTTGACACCATTGTCAATTTGACCACCCATCAATGTGTACTCATCTATGAGCTGGATGAGCGATTCCACATGTTTACGTACCGAACAGTTCTGACCCATTTTCTGTCTTACAATACGCTTGATAACACTGGATCTAGCATGTCCATCGAGTCCGCCATATGCTACGTCAAGACGTCGCATAATGTCACACGCAAACCACACATCGCTATAACGAGGACGCAGTGCATCTGACATACCAGCCAAGATATACTGTCTGGCCATGCCATTCGACCACATCCACATGTGATACTGTGCACGCTCCTCATCGGAAGATGTATCAGTGGGCGAACTCGGACAGGGAGTTTGCAGAACAAACAAATGTCCAAATGAATCCAAGAGTTTGACAATGTCACTTTTCCATCCAGGAAAATTCGGACCAGTCAAAGAATTGTGTACGATTGAATTGATGAGCGATGCAATAATAGACATATCTGAAAACAAATAAGCGAATTAAAGTAAGCACATACTACGAACAAGTGAAACAAATATGCATACAACCTTTAGATAAAACAATGCAATTTGTTCCCTCCAATTGCCCAAGCTAATTCACTGCAAGCTGCTTCAGCAGACGTTTACAGCAAACGCTCAACCAGACCAAAAAGATCCTTTAATTTCTTAACATGCCAGGTATCTTAAGCAAAAGAAATTAATATTGGAGATCTTAAGACCATGTTCACCTATCCGGAGCAGGGACATCATTCATGAGTTATACTCCAGGCAACATCTAAGCCAAAGTAACCACAAGCCTAACTCCGGATGTTCAGAGATATTTAGTATAGTGCTAAACCCTACACCGCATGCCCCTTACATCCTTTGTTATCTCATTTAGTTTAATCTTAGAGACCAGTGAAAGTTGTCTCAATGCAAGCCGCTTCAGCAGACGTTTGCTTAGAGGCTCCCACTTCTCATCTTAAACTAAATGTTTTATTTAGAAACCTCATCGCATTAGAACCTGTAATTTATTTCTAACGCAAGCTGCTTCAGCAGACGTTTACGCTTCGAAATGCCTTACTTCTAATGAGAGGCCGTATTTGTGGAGGTCTAATGATTTTCGTTTGAAAAGAACCAAAATCCAGCTTAGTAATTTTAATTCTAAAGGTTTCATGCGCACACATTATGTCACGCACTTACTATACTACCCCGACTTATGAGAGTGTGACAAGGTTTAATTTACAAAACTGAACTCATGACTCATAAGCAAACAACGAACATAACTAGACACACAACTTGGTTTAGCGAAAACAACGTAGTGGAGATATACATGTGAAGATGCATATCTCAGGATCAGACTTTGTATTCTTGACTCGATGCCACATCCCACATTCCACTTCGTATTCCACAGCTTAACCTGCATGTTTTATAAATAACACACAGGGGCTGAGTACAACACGTACCCAGTGAACACATTGTCCCGAAAATATACATATATAAGATTGACATGCCAATTCACACAGTAACACATGAGATTTTACTTTAAAATGAACTCATATGTTACAAAA
>JAPKLW010004400.1:17293-27775 GCA_026898455.1 Plectranthus barbatus
CCTAAATTTACCTTAGTTAATTTGGTTTAGAAGGTGTATAATCTTTCGTTTATCACACATTATTTTATGTTCTCATAAATTATGTCACACCCAAAATTCCATCATAAATTAATATGATCCCGGAATTTATAGACACAATTTAAAACATAAAATAAATCACATAAGACATGCTCAAAATTAAAATTGCAACATGCTTATAACTGTAAATAATTAAAGCAAATAAACATGCTTTCCTATTATTTACTAGTGCGCACATAATAAATCACATCATTACGAGAATAAATAAATAAACAAATAAAATTCTCGTGGCCTCTCAGATGCGATTACAACTGAAATAAATTAAATCTAGCTATTACAAGATTTAATTTCAATACAGATCTTCAAACTGGGCCTCCGTTGGACTTGAAATCTGATTTGAATTGCAAATACAGCAATTGGGCTTTGAATTAGGGTTTCTGGCCCAAAACAAGAACCAAACCCTAATTACAGAACAGCGGGCCGCCTCCGGGCTGAGGAGCCGATTTCTGGCCCGGGATGCAAACCTAGGGTTTTGGAAACCCTAGTTTCAACCCTAGCCGCTATCCTTCACAGCCCACGCCGGCGCCGCCTTTCCGGCCGCCGCCTGCGGCCGGAACCCGCGTCCAGCCCGTCGGCCCCGCTCAGCCCCACCGCCAGACCACCACGCCGGCCGCTCCTGCCTCCAGCCCAGCCTGTCCCAATCACCGTCGCCGACGCAGTCGACAACAGCAGCACGCAGAAAGCGCCGCATTTCCGGCGACCTCGCGAGAAGCAGAAGCGCGCAGCCACTGCAAGCTCCGCCGCCGGCCAGCGCATCTTCCCAGCCACTGTGTCGTGGCAGCAGTAGCCTCGGCGAGGAGAGTCGCGCGCACACGCAGGCCACCATGCTCGCCGACCTGCATTGAAACGCGAGCAGCAGTGAGGCGGGTGCGGCCCAGCCGCAGGGAAGAAGCCCTGCCGCCGTCACCCGCTACCGTTCGCCGGCAGCCCTCGCGTGCTCGCCACTGCCTGCACCACCGCACGCCTGCAAGTGCGGCCGTCGGATCTGGGAGCTGCTTGCCAGAAACGATGCGCACAGCAGCAAGAAAATAGACGCGCACAGGTAGAGAATCTGCCCGCCGCCGCTACCTTCTGCCGCTCGCCGCCGTAGTGGCTGTCGCCGCCGGCGGCGCACCCGCCGGCGAGATCTAAGAGGCTGAATCTGAACTGTTGCCGGATCTGATGAATGTTCTTCGTCTCTTCTTCCGGATCTCAGTTTCTCCAATTTTACAGATTTAAAAATAATAGAAAATACAAAAAATAGATCTAAATCTATTACATGATTTTCCCTATTAAATCTAACCACGGATTTTCTCGTGGTGAAAAACAGATCCAAAAACGAGAAGGCCACGAGAACAAAAAAAAACATCCACGACAATTTAAATCCATCCATGAACATACATATTTATTTAATTTCAATCTATCCAAGATAGAGCCTAAGAACATGAACCTGGCTCTGATACCAATTGTAGGGTTTGAGTCTACGACGGACAACACGAGTTGCCATTATGAATTTCTTGCCAAGGGTCGTTCTTAGGATACCAGGAATAAATTTTAATTAAATAAATCATGTGAATCCTATGCATGCTCCTACAAAATTAATTGCATAGGATGGATCTAGAGAATACCTGATTTCACCGTTTGATCTACAGATCTAGATCGGAGCCAATAACAGTGAAATAGATCTGGATCTGAATCTGAACGCCGGCGAAGAACAGTTGTTCCTACAGATCTGATCTTCTGATCTGTTCCCTTGCTCCTTGGAAATCTGGTGAGGATTATCTACCAAGTTGAATCCGAGATCTGGAGGAATCGATCAGATCCTCCCACAGATCAGCCGCCGCCGTCTCTCCCAATTTTCAATGTACTGAAAGTCTAACTTGATCTGATGGAGAGAAGGCCTATATATAGTGCTAGGGTTTTGAGAAACCCTAACCCTAATGGGCTGTGAGCAATTAATGGGCCAGACCAGGGATCAGATGCAAATAATAAAGTGGGCCCTCTTTATTAATTAATCCTTCCTTGTTCAACCCAGAACATAATTAATTAATAAAACATTGTTTTAACCTTCACCACGGTAACAATGTTGACTCGCCCCTTTATTACCACGTTATTAGGAACGGGTTGCACCAAACTAACATGATCCACATATTTAAAGCTTTAGACATTCATTAATTAATTTGGCCTATGACAATTAGCCACAATTAATTAATCTCTTATTTCCTGAGTTACACCACTCACTCCTTTTCACTTATGCCTGAATTAAATAATTCAACCTGCAGGGTTTAGCATAATGAACCTTGTGAGCTCCTCAGGGAATGTCACCATCCTGAAACGGATATGCTTACCAAAACGTCCAGACTAAGCAGGCCACACACAAATTGCCAACACCCAAAATACGGGTATAAGAGTACATGTAAGACTCGCCACCATGGTAAATCAAAGTGCGGTCAATCTGTGTGTGCCCCTTATCCTTCAGTTAGGTTTAAGATCATAGGAAGTATGTTAGGGATCTGGCTCATTCATATGTCAATGAGAATGGCACATCCCACTGTTGATCCCATCAATACATAACTATGTACCGACACATCAAGTAGCTAGGATAAGCCCACTTATGAACCGATGTGCCGCAGCTTAGACCAACAGCCTATCCAGGGACCGTCTCAGCTGTGATACTGTTTATATCTCGCTAGGTCAAACGATTCATATGATCATCTGTGATCTCCTACACACCATATGATCATCCCTATAGGCGAGATAATAGGATATTATGGTTCGTTGAATGTTTGTTCTATCAGACAGCGAGTATTGTTGCGGCAACATATATGAAGACCAGTGTACAAAACACTTAATCACATATGCTTTCAGTATATAATCCCAACAATAAAGTCATAAAACAAAAAACTTGCAGAATATGACAAACACAGAGTTCACATAGTGAGCGGTTAGATGAACGACATGGAGAGAGATTTACCCTGGCAAGAGGAACCACAACATAGAGACAACATTGACCATGCAATACCAATTGCTATATTTTGAACTCAACAGTCAAGCTTTACTTGAAAGAAATTACCTGTTTAACAACGGATAATTGTTGTCTCTGGTTGTTATAGAAAGTCGCAGCCTTGCTTCGATCATATTAGGCTATAGGGCAATGAGTTTTCATTGAAGTTGAGACCAGTGACCTTTGCTTTGGCGCCCTGAAGTTTAACTGTGTTGAGGCAGAAGGCAAAATCTGTGGTGTAAGTAAACTTTTTTTGCCCACCATATATATCAATTAAAATAGACAAAACAGAGAAGAAACCAAAGTTATGCAAGACTCTCAATTTGTACAGAAGGTCAACCCAAAAGAATTTTTAGCGTCGAGGGTGGCTCAATTTCATTGATTCTGTACAAAATTCATTTGAAAGCTGCATCAGATGTAGACACAACGGCAGCAGAGTACTCAAAAAATTCTTTTACGCCAACTGACCAAAAATAGATAAAGTAACAATATAAACACAAAACAATAAAACAATTATGCAAAATCCTATCAACAATACAACGTTAATAAATTACCACATAAAATAAAGAAAATATGTCCGGAAAATACCTGGTGCATGGGCGGCGAATTCGTCAATAATTTCTGCTCCAAAAATTGAAATTTGAAAAATACAATAAGAAATTATTCAAAATCATTAATAATCAACAAAGCTAATTAGCTAAATTATTAAGTTACTGATAGAGCGTTGTTGGGTTTGTTTCTTAACATTCGGTGGAATAGGCGCTCGAGGACGATGTCTGCAGTTGGGGACTTGCAGGAACCCTATTTGAACTTCTTTAGAATATAATTTTTCCAATTCCTCTTGGCTTTCACAGTTTTGAGGACGCACGGTAAATTCTCAACAATCACAGACAACTTATTCTTGGAAATCTGCGTGGTGTATGCATTTTGGTTTGAGGTGATAAGTGATAACGTCTTCAGAAAGTTTTGTTTTTAAATTTTAAATTCTTGAAATATGTGAATATCAGGAGTAGGTGAAAAATAATTATATGTCTTCGTTTTAGTGATAGACGTGGTAAAATTGAGACCACAACTATTGATAATTTGATAAGATGTGTGTGCGCTTGCATTAATATGAAGTTTTGAGCGGGATTCTTGGCGCTTGGTCTACAGTAATGCACGGTTGTGCTTTAGTATTATAGATAGATTTGCATACTTGTAAAAAGTGGGAAATCAAAATAAATTATTAACAATTTACGTGTCACGCGATTGCAACCTAGATTACTAATATCTGACTGCATCTACCTTTTGGATTTCAAGAACACAGTATTAGTCAATTTAAATAAAATTTCATATTTATTCCCTACAACTAATTTTTCTTTTTTGATACAGAAAATAATTGTATTAAAAATTAATCTTTTTCATAATATCATTTTTCTCCTCTAAGTCTTTCAATTGATAACTATAAACCTAAATTCTTTCATCTCTCGACCCTTCACTAAATTTAGATTCAATTAATAAAACCACGATAGTTAATTGTATTCACATGCATCCATGATTGTATTCGAACTCTAGAACCCGCTAGAGTTTCTAGCCACTCATGTTGGATTGAAACTCAAATAAAGACATTGTAAATTGTATTAAAATATCTTACAAGAAAAATAAAGACGATCCACATTCTTGAAAATTAAAGACTGAATTAATTATGATAAACTTGAAAAATACATGGATATATATAGGGGTGGTGTGTATTTGTCAAAATTTAGGACAAAAAATATAAGATATTCCAAAGTGGGTCAATTCTTTCAAATTCGAGTTCTGCGTCAATCGACATAAACTATATCGGTCGACAAAATCTTTGACTTCTCCATGCCGATCGACATGGAGGACTTCTGTAATGTTCTCGAGCTAATCTTCCACCTTGACCGACGACTCATGTGTTGATTGAAACAAAGACATGTGCTTACCTTTCACAACACTTAGTCATTTTCCACCAAATGCATAATACCTATTAATACTAACTCATGCATAGAATATTATTATAAACTAATCAAAACTATATAAAATAATAACGATAAGTGAATAAAATACGAGCTTATCAACCCCCTCGAACACCCGACTAGCGTTTGGCGATTTTTACAATCTTGTATATATGGTTGAATTTGTAATTTTTGTTTTCTTGGAGTTGCATGTAAATGACTGTAACCTTTAGTAGCATGTATTGTGGAGACATGGTGAATGAATGAATAGAGCAAGAACATTTGAATGTCACCAAAAGTTTAATATGCTATACATAAAGCTAAGTATGTTACAATAATAAGTCGTAGATATGTAATTGTAGAAGACAAAACCCAAGAAAATGAAATTAAATTCGTATGTATAATTATTGTGTAAACAATATTTTTTTTATTAACTACAAAAGTATTATTGTTCTAGATACACCCACAAATAAGATTTTTTAAAAAATATATGTTTTCTTTTCTTCTGATAAACCAAAAAATTGTTGGATATATGGTTGAAACAAATAACTATTACAATGTTGTGAAAATAACAAATTGAACCTCATAGAATCACTATCTCTATTTTAACAGAGTAACTAGAATTCAAGGCCTGTGGAGATCACAGTTTCCTTAAACCAAATTCGTCCCGTATGGGTGATTGGTTCCCAGGATACAACAGACAAACCGGTGTATTTTCGACGAACTAAAGTGATGCTCGAACTTGATCAAAGAGAGCACAAACAGAGGATCTAGCTCAAATAAAAGAACTAGAACTAAAAAGAAAAGGAAGGAAGCTTGTTCTTATGAGCTAAGAAAACAAACTCTATAAAGGAATGAGAGTTTTAAGAGAAGAGAGGAGAAGATGTTTTTGGTTTTGCAAATGAGAATGAGAGCTCTATTTATAGGCTTCATTCCAAATGTTTACACTCAAAAATAATTAAGAGATCACACTTAAGAGACCATACCAAAAATCTCACAAATAAAGGTTACAAAACCTTTAAATTTTTCTTAATTTTCCTCACAAAATATTTATTAAAATTAGTAAAATTTCCAACAATCCCCCACATGAGGAAAATTGGAGAGATGGATGATCAAGTTCAGCAGTTGAATCCGACATCGGATAGGTAGGTGTTGTAGGGTTTTTCATGTGAACCGAATCATCAAAACCAAACTGAACCGGATCGATATATGGATATTGCCCATAATTAATTATTCTCAAAACCCTAGCATGCTCCTATGAATTTAATACAAAATTGTGGATCGAGAGATTTACCGTGACTCCGTAGTGTCTGTACCGATCTTTTGCGTTTGAATTACAAACTTCAATTCAACCACGCAATTCGAATTTATCTGCGGAAGCAGAAATTAGAGATCTAATTTCAAATAAATTTAAAAATAACAAAGAACAAGAGAAAGAAATCTGTTCTCCAGATTAGATCTTCAGATCTGTATCCCAATGCTGATCAAATCTGCTACTGGTGAGGATTCCATAGATCTGTATTCTGAGCAGAACCAGAATCGAAATTCTCCTCCTTGAATCTCCAAAGTCGGCGCCCACTCTGCTCTCTCTCGAGGGTTTATATTTTTCAACTGTGTTACAACTTATGAGAGAGAGCTGTCTATTTATAGACCTAGGGTTTTATCCCTAATGGGCTCTTTGGGCTCAATTCAGCATATTTAATTGGGCCAGACCTGGGACCTAATGCAAATAATAAAGTGGGCCTATAAATTAATTAATTCCCATGTCCACAAACCAGGACACAATTAATTAATTAATATTAATTCTTTTTCACCACAAAATTAATACTGACCTACCCCTTTATTACCACGTTGTGAGAACGGGTTGCATTAATTGAGAATCCTCATATTTAAGGTTACCGGACATCCATTAATTAATCGAAGCCTCTGACAAGCTCTAACTACAATTAATTAATATCTTATTATTCCTGAGTAGTACCACTCAAACCTTATCACTCGTGCCTGAACTTAATCAGCCTGCAGGACTTTGGCACGATGAATGTTATTGAGCTCCTCAGGGAATGTCCCCATCCTATTACTCGGATATGGTTACCTAAGTTCAGTCTCAGGCGGTACTACATGAACTGTTGTTACCCAAGATGCGGATATACGAGCGCGCTGTGTTGGCTCTCCACCATGGCAAGTCAAAGCAACAGTCAACCCGTGCAAACCCCTGAACCTTCGTTAGGGTTTGGACTCAATCAATATAACGAGATCTTTTATTCGCTGATGTCAGACAGACGAATATATCTCACTGCGGTCCATCAATACGCCACCTCTGCGTACTAGCATGTCAAGTAACCAAGACATACTACTTATTCCGACAATGCCGCAGCCATCCGGACAGACGTATCCTCATACGCTGTCTCGGCTGTGATCAGGTTTATGTCTCACTAGGTCAAGTGATCATACTGTCTTCTGCAATCTACAACACGCCATATGATTGTCCCTATCGGTGAGACAAAAGGATACCATTGTTCATACATGTACGATTGTTAACAGATAGGAGAAATAAAACCGTTGTATACACATTGTAATACTTGCAATACTTGAGGAAATATTTTGATCGAAGTAGCATAAAGAGTACAAATCAACACAACGGATAACATTATTACTGCCAATGATAAAATCATAAATAACAGATATCCATAAAAGGTTGATAAAATTTGTCCTGCCGATAAACCACGGCCCACAAATAAACTCTCAAATGTACTTAAAACATCAAAATATGAGGAAAGGAAAAACTCCATGAAGTTCCGTCATAAAACGTTGCCTTCATCCAGTTTGGTATCTTCTTGCCATCACTCACCAGCCTCGTCGGCACGGTCCCCTGCAAAGTACAACAACATGATCAACAAGTCAGTGTTTACAGCTGTGGAAGAGCAACAACTAACTCTAATCATGCTTGCAGTCATACATGCAAAATGGCATACCTTGTCTAGCTTTGTTGGCTTGACAATCTTTCCTACAATGTCCTTTCTTACCACACCTGAAGCACCTGTCCCTTTCAGTCGCCACCTTAGGCTTTTTCCCAGGCCCACCATCATTCATAGGTGTCTTCTTGGCCCACTTCTTTATCCCTTTCTTTCGCTTCATACTTTTTGGTACAATAGAGAGATTACCAGAAGTGGCCAAGACAACCTTCTGAGGGTTCATGACCGATTCAGCTGCCATCAAGTCATTGAGTAACTCGTTAAGAGTATACTCTTTCTTGTTCATGACAACATTCAGTCTAAAACTCTCAAAGGACTTGGGTAGAGAGTTCAGTATGATATCGACCTTAGCCTCAGCGTCGATACCTCCACCATGCACTGTCAGTTCATCCATGAGGTGAGTCATGGTAACCACGTGCTCTCTCACTGAGGTGCCATCAGTCATTTTCTTACTCACGATTTCTCTCATGAGATTGAACCTGACGGCTCTATCAGTTTCCCCATAGGTCGCCTCCAGACTTTGCATAATGTCATAGGCATCCCAATGGTGCTGATGCTGCTGCTGCAAGACTTTCGACATAGTGGTCATCATGTAGCACTTGACTACATTGTTCGATTTCTCCCACTTGTTATAAAAGTCTATATCCAGTTGACTGGATTTAGCAGTTGCCACTTCGGGACGAAGTACTTGCAGAACGAATATATGTTCTTCTGCAATCAGGAGGTATTCGAGATTGCGCTTCCATTCCAGGAAGTTCGGACCAGTTAGAGTGTTTTGTGCGAGAATATTGATGACATTAGACATAGACATATCTGAAACAATAAAGAATCTTAAATAAGAACATACATGTTGAACTTCGAAAACAAATGCATTGAAAACCTTTTAATAAATCAAATACAAATGTTTTCCACTAATTGCCCAAGAGTTCCCACCGCAAGCTACACTCGTAGACGTTCACGATGTCACCCTCAACCAGAACTACGGGTTTTAAGCCCCAATCTATTTAATTTCACTACCATGTCAGGATGCTTTTGACACTAGAAATTAATAATTAGTGAAAACCTTAGACCAAGCCATCTCTCAAGAACAGGGATGCAATTCTTGCATTATATTCTAAGATGCTTCTAAGCAATTAACCACAAATTTAACTCCGGCCAAAAGAGACAGTTTAGCATGGCACGTAACCATACCGCACAGCCCTTAAAGCTTTTGTTATCTTTAATTTAAATCAATCCTAGAATACTTGTGAAAGAGGTCTACGCAAGCTACACTCGTAGACGTTTACGCAAAGCCCTCCCACTATTCACATGATTTAAATTATTTGTCTAGAAATCCCAACAATCGTACCCATGCACCTCCGGGAACTAGCAAGCTACACTCGTAGACGTTTACTAGAACGAGAAATGCACTTACAGCCTAGGACTAGTATTTTTCTTTTAAAAGGTTTCTTTATGCGCACACATAATTTATTTTTGTCATTATATTTTCCAAATTTTTGCATGTAATAATACAAGCCCAAAAATTCTCAAAATATAATCCAACAAAAGAAATTAATCACATAAGCATGCTTGGAAAGCTGTAAATAATAAAAGCAGTAAATCATGTTTTTCCTATTATCTACACATGCTTAATTGCGCACATAAATAAATCACATATTATACGAGGACAATTAAGGCAAACAAAAATTCCTCGTGGCCCCAAAATAATTAGAAAATAAAAATCTATCTATTACAAATTTGAATTTTGAATTTAATGGATAAATTCAAATCTTCTCAAATCTTCAAGGGCCTTCAAATCTTGATACACCAAATCTTTTGGATTTTTAGGCCTTTGTGATCTGATGATTTGCCCTAACCCTAATGCAAACCTAGGGTTTACACGGGATTGCACAAACCACCAAAACACGAGCCACCACCGCAGGGACAGCAGCCGCCGACGACAGCCGCCAGCCGCCGCCCCGCAGCCGACTGCCGTCGCCGTCCACCGCCCGCGCGCCGCGCGAGCAGCTCGCGCCGCCGGCCCGCACCCGCTCGCCACCGTGCCCAGCCCTCCGTCTGCTCCGTCTTCGTTCTTCGTCCTCGACCCGTTCAATTACATAAATTTGAAAATTACAGAAACTATTCTATTACAATTTCAAATCTATTCTAATCACGGATTTTCTCGTGATTTTACAAAACAATTCAGCCCTACACGGATAAACCACCGCGGGCTGAATCAACGGGTTGCCACGAGGAACAAAAAGCAATATCCACAATAATAAATGTCTAAATTATGTGAAATAGCCAATTTGATAAAACACATATCAAATTTAGCCACATTTATGTATTCATTTCAATTTTAGCCAAAAGTACATAATTATGTATTGGAATTTGTTTCCCAATCATTTGATTGCCAAAAATTTGACACTTAAGTCTAATCAATTAGTTAAAACCAGTTTTTAACTAAATTTATAGTTATATTTGCATAAATGAATTTTTTTGCACTCGGTTA
>JAPKLW010004401.1:0-27758 GCA_026898455.1 Plectranthus barbatus
TGGATATTGACTGTGTGAGTTGTTGATGAAATGATGATGATTTGTTAAGTTTGGTTAGTTAGATTTACATTGCTTTCTTAGGATTTTAGACAAAACTCAACGACTTGAAATTTACCTAGCTACCAAACTTCACTCGGTACTTTAGTACTCTAATAGGCGAAGCGGAGAAGGAACCGGGTTGACAATTTATTCTTTGACAAGCTCTTTAGAGGGTGAACTTCTAGAGGCACATCAAGGCTTTAAACTCGTTTTAGTCCCTTTGATTGCAAGCTTCACGTTTGTCCCGGCCCATTTGAATGATAGACTTTTTTTAATTGTTCCTCGAATGTGCAAAAGTTTCTTCATCAAACCTGATCGACCCGAGCAAAAATCGAGAACCCTGCTCCAATGATTCTCGAGAGCCATGCACTATCGAAACCAGCCTGCGCCAGCAAACCACGAGAACCCTACTCCATCGAACTTAGTTCTTTGCAGGCTTCGAACCATATCAGCCTCCCCCACATTATATAGGTTTTCGTGCGAGATGTACAACCTGAATTCAGTATCCAATTCAAGGTCGGACCCAAAACTCCAATTGCTAATTGTTCTCTCCACATCTTTCGCAACACTGTTTCTCCTAGGCTTAACATCCGAGCACTACAAGCTCTCTCCAGTGCCTCATTTTTCTATTGTTCCGTCATCTTGTTGGTCAACAAAGCCTTCTCCTTTAAGGTATCTGCCAAGCCTTGCTGCACAGCACCGCTCGCATCTTCATCCTCCACAGATCGAAGTCGTCCAATCATGTGAAATGCTCCACCTCGAACACAGATAACAAACACAAAATAAAGAACACAAAGATTTATAGTGGTTCGACGTAAGCTCTACGTCCACACTCCAAGCCTGCACAGGCGATATGTATTACTCAAGGTGAAGAACAAAATTACAGGGTTACAGAGTTATCAGGAACACAAACCTTACTTTCCCTTTAGACTAACTAGTCTATCCTAGCAACTACATTGTGTTTGGGCAAGTTTACAATGGTGGGGAGCTGAAATATTTATAAGGATAGGTTCCTAGATACACAAGGAAATCAACCTTGATATGGTAAAGATATTCAAATCCTAATATATCTCTAATAAATTAATACATATCCAAATCCTATACTTATAAGGATAAATCTTGTCCAACAAGGAAACAAGATATACACCATATCTCACTCAAACTAATGCGGGACAATTGAGTTTGTCAATCCCAACATGTATTTTGAGAGAAATTTCAAACATAATGCTTTACACTTAGCGTATTCCGTAAAAAATGCACATTTCGTTCTGAATGAGTTTTGCACTGAGTGTATTCCGATCAGATAACCAATCCAATCGGAATACACATTTTTATAAAATGATGTATTTATAAAAATATATCATTTATTAGGCTTTAAAATATCATTTACATATGTTGAATATATCATTAGATATTTATTATCTTTTAGATTTGGCGTATCTTGTTTTTCCTTATATTTCTAGCTTATAGTTTCCCTTGTATTCTCTATATATTTGCAAACTTAGTACACAATTGAGAAAATAAACACAATTTATCTCTCACATTGTATCAGTCTCTCTTGACTTGAAACTCTAATATTTTTCCTCCCGCCTCATGCAACTTTTTCAGCCGATCCTTCCCTCCTCCATGACCGACTCCATGGCCGACTCGGAGCTACCTTCTCTTCCCCTCTTTACCATGATTCACATGGTTAACATGAAGCTCACATTTGCAAATTATCTCTTATGGCATGCACATGTTGAGCCACTTCTCATTACTCAACAATTCATGCCATATCTTGATGGCTCGTCACCTGTTCCACCATCTCATATCACCTCTGCCGATGGTCGCACCATGCCAAAACCTGATTATATTAAATGTCATTCGCGTGATTAGATAATTATGTTGTTCCGTATTTCCACCCTCACCGAAGAGTGTATTATGATTATCATAGGTTGCGAAACAACATCCGATGTTTGGCAGGCATTATCAAATTCTTACAGTCATGCATCGAAGGCTAGAGAATTCAGTCTCAAGGACGATATTATCTCCATCAAGTGCGACAATCTCTTTTATTGCCAACTATGGTCTGACTTTCAAATCCTTATGCGATCAGTTGGCGGCTATTAGCAAACCCATTGAAGCTTCCGACAAGGCGCACTGATTTTTAGATGGACTTGGCCCTCCTTTCTCCACATTCACCGCAACTCAACAATCACTGGAACCTCTTCCTAATTTTCCGACGATTCTCGCTCGTGCGCAAAGCGATGAGCTTTGTCAGAATTCACAAAATCTCGATTCCTCCTCGCAGTAGCTTGTTGCTTTATTTGTTTCCCACAAAGTTCGTGGCTCTCATCTATCTAACACTCGTGGACATTATTATCACGGTCGTAACCGTGAACGTGGTCTTGGCCTCATCCTTTCTAGTGCTATTTTTGCACAGAACCAGACCATGATGCTTTTGATTGCCCGACGTACTTCGATCGCACTTTTGATCGTTCATCCCGGCCTCTCCCTTGATAGCGTGTTCTACAACACGCTATTATGCAAGTGTACAGACCGTTGTAGATGGAAAGTAATAAAAATATCAAACACAAGGATTGCAGACTCGAAATATAATTAAACACTCTTACGCATATATTTTACTACTATCTAGAGACTTCGATAAAAGGTTGACTTATTAAACTAGGCAATTTTGAAAGTAAATAATTAAAAAGGAATTAAATGAGTGATTTAGAAAATATGGGAGAAATAGGATTCCAGGATTATCCATTATAAGGAATAATTATGCAAAATACTTATTCAATCCAATTACAGTTTAATTTCCAACACATGGGTTTATCACGAATATATTTATCAGGCGCCTCTCTCGAGTACTATACCATAATATGGAAATAAAATCCCTAATGACTCATCTCGGATGCACATAAAGAATTTTACTCTTGATTATAAACCTCAGATTTTAAAACCCTTCAATCAATCAAATTCCTCTAAGATATTCAATTAACTAAATTCAATTACCCTGCTATCGATTGATAAACCTAGACCTCTCAGTTTAAAGAAATATCAATCAATTCACCATCAATAGCCAATATCTATCAAATAATTAAAGAACAGGACAATAGAATACGAATAGAAAAGAAAAATTGAATTAAATAAATTGTTGCATAAAATCCATCACAGATTCAAACCCTAGAATCCAATGGGGATTTAGCCAGTCATGCTAAATTCCATCAACAGAAAAATAGAAATACAAAAAGACATGGGAAACATATAACTAAAAATTGTGGTCTTCAATTCTGAATCTTCAATCTTCGTACTTTTTGTTCTCCGCTGAGATCTCTGTTCTCTCCTAAAATAAATTCTCAAATAATGAACGATAGTCAAAAATAAAACTTTGTAACCTTGTATATATGTCTTTAGCTAGTGCAAATCCCAAAACATATGCAAATTACATAAAAATTCGAATTTTAAAACACGAACAACGACCCGTAAAGCATGAATGGCGACTACCATTTGTGTAAGTTGGTTGCCGAGTTCATCACGAAGGTAAATTGCAACTTTTACAAACACGGTGACCTAGCTACAAACTCGGCGACCCTGAATTCGTATTTTGGTCACGTTTCCATCACGAGAGCAGAATGTAGATTTTTGTCGATCTTTTCTCTCTTCGTCCACTTCCCGATGCATACGAACATCAAATGGCACTTTAACACTTGGTTATATTCTGTAAACAATTTGATTGTACGTGAAACCTTCACGGATAGCTCAAAACTAGACCAAACGTAATGTTTCATAGAAAAATATGAATCAAGCACATAAATATTACTGAACAATCCAATCTTAAACAAATATCCAACAAATTCACAGCAATAAATGCACAAATTGAGTGTTTATCATCCATCCTTCTTAGATTGCTAATCTAGCTGAGGCCTTCTCTGCCAGATGTTCATTGTCCTCGTCGTATGCCTGGATTGGTATCTCAACACTGGAGCCTCAACGCACATCACCTCCAATGCTCATCAATTGGACAATGTTTCGCCCTATATCGATAATGATCGCGTCCAAGTTTGTAATGATGATAACTTGTCGATTTCTCATATGGGTACCTTAGCTCTTTCTTTCATTTAAATGATATTCTTGTGGTTCCTGGGATTACAAAGAGTCTCCTATTTATAAGAAAACTAACGAATGTCTATCACATGCACATTATTTTCAATGACTCTCAGTTCAACATAAGGAATCGAGACACAGTTCATATTCTGGTAACCGACGTTCATCATCGTGGTCTCTATTTGCTGGACTCTCATGTCACGGCTCTCTTTGCCATCACTCAAACAAAAAACTACATGCTTCGTTTGAGCTTTGACATTCTCGCCTTGGACATACTGCTCCAGCTACTATCAATTTGTTGCATAAATTGTATTTACTTTCTGTTTCTTCTTTACTTCCTAAGCCAAACATTTGCCGTTCTTGTCAATTGGCTAAGAGTATACGCTTGCCTTATCCCATTAGTGAAAGTCAAGCATCTGCTTTATTAGATTTAATCTATTATGATTTATGGGGTCTGGTCCTTGTTACTACTATTTTTGGTTTTCGTTATTATAAAGTATTCATTGATGACTTTTCCAGGTTTACTTGGTTTTATCCATTAAAGGCTAAATCTAATTTTGTTGACGTCTGTTGGTCCCGAAATCAGAGATATATTGTATGCAGCGGAAGTATTAAAAAGATGTTGCACTTCTGAGAACTGAAGTCAGAAACTCAATTTTCAGTTTAAGAAAAAACTCAATTTTAGCTCAGAGTAAGTTCAAGTTTCAGGTTTCAAGTATACACTTCAATACTTAGAAAGTATTGAAGGTTTCAAATCAGAGAAGAACTTAAAATCAAAAACTTAAGTAAAGCAGTAAATAACTCAGGATAGTTTATAGTGGTTCAGAATCAAAATCCTACGTCCACACTTCAAAAATCTATCCGGAAATTCACTAAGGAACAATTTACAAACCTTATCACGATTTATAGCTAGCCCGTCGGAATCCTTCGTCCTTCGGTATGTTAGCGCACTCGCCCATAAACTCCTTGTGCCTGCTTCCTTCTTCAGCTTGAAGTGAGGACGCACCTCGCAACCTTCAATCTGGATGGTGGATATTTACTGTTATTCCCAGAACTAAGATAGTTGGCAAAAGCCCTTGATAGTCAGTAATTCGGAGTGGAAAGCTGACTGTTGTGTTTATTATCTGAAAAGTAATAAACACCAAATGAGTACCTTAAGTTTGAAAGCCTGAGCCTCGTGTACTCAGACAGATACATAGAATGAGTAGTTTAAGTTTGAAGACTTAAGCCTCGTGACAAACACGGAATAGCAGAGAGCTTTTGAGAGCTTTTAGCTTTTCAGTTCAACAGAGTTTCTGCTTACTTTTGCTTAAGAGTTCGTAACTTTAACCTGTCGAAGTGTTGAGCTATTTATAGGCTGTTGGGACGACAATTCGAATTTTTGCCCGTTAGACTCAACGATCCAGCCGTTAGAGACAAAGATTAGGTCATCCAATCATAGCCATTCTTCTGTCTGCTCTGCTCTGCAACCTACTTTTGACTTTTGGTAGTGTACTTTCATCCTGCTCTTGTCAGGCAAAGTTTCAGTCCGTGGAATCTAAGTTCAAGTTCTTCGTACTGAGATGATAGAAACTTTAAGGAATCTTGAACATGTCTTCGAGTTCAACTCTGATCCCTTTTGTCTTTGCTTTACACGTGCTCTCTTTAACTTTGAAACTGAAAACTAAAATTATGCAATTTCAAGTTTTAAGTTTCTGGTCTTCTTCAGTGAAAACTCAGTTTCCAGAACCTAAAATCTGGACATTTCAAGTTTCTTCATATTTTCAAACTTAAGTTCTGAAACTTAATTTCCAAACTTCTCGTGCATTGGCTTCTAATAATTTCTCCCTTAGAGACTAAATCTCTATCTGTTCGATCTTCAGCTTCAGTTTTTAGTTTCTATTACAACTCGATATATATCCTATACAAGGATTACATGAAGAAACACTCTAAAAACTTCAAGCTAAATTAAGTTTTGACACACCAAAACATCAAAATAAAGGGTTAACTGAAACTCAGTTTTTACCAACGTCTTTATATGTTTTAAATTCTTTGTTGAAACTCAGTTTTCTTGCAAAATTAAGAGATTTCAGAGCGACGGTGGAACCGAATTCACTAATACTCGACTCCTGAAACTTTTCACCACCTGTGACATTCATCATCAATTCTCATGCCCTTATACACCCGCCCAAAATGGATGACCCGAGCGCAAACATCGCCACATTACTGAGATGGGATTAACGCTTCTTTTTTCAATTTTTGGCTCCACTTGAATTTTGGGTAGATGCATTCAGCATGGCGGTTTTCACCATCAATCGCCTTCCCACGACTACTCTTGGTAATGCTTCAACTTTTGGTATTGTTTATGGTCGCTCACTTGCATATGATTATTTTCAAATTTTGTGGTATTTGTATTTTCGTGATTACACCAAACACAAGGTTTAACCATGCAGTTAGCCGTGCATATTTATTGGTTATATCACTCACTGCAAAGGTTTCCAGTGTCTCAATCCTCTCACATCTCATATTTGCATCACCCTCCATGCCACGTTTGATGAAAGTTGCTTTCCTTTTTCTGCGCAAGGCTCGACTTCTCCTCCCTCTCGACTATCTTTGTCTGGATATTTTGATTATTCATCCTCCTCTTCGCTTGCATTGCCTTTATCCTCTGGACAGGCCATTGCCAAATCCTATCATTTATGCCTAGACAACGATCCTCCTCCAGCTCTGGAACCTATTCCACATGTTGCTGAACCACCAGCTCTTCACCCGACTTCAAATGCTCCACCTCTTGCTGAACCACTCCCTCAGTGCATTCATCCTATGCAGACTCATGCACAATATAGTATTTTTAATCCACACTATCCTATTGATATTAATTGCGTTTCCCTCTATTCAGTATAATCATATTTGAGCCACACGGCATTAAATGTGCTCTCAAGGTCCCTCAATGGGTTAACACTATGAACGAGGAGCTGCATGCCTTGCGGTCTGACAATACTTGGACATTAGTTCCTCGCCCACACAACATTAATGTTGTCGGCTCCAAATGGGTATATCGTATCACATATCGAAGTGATGGCTCCATTGATCGCTACTAGGCTCATCATGTTGCTCAAGGTTTCGATCAAGTTCCTCAATACAACTTCACTCATACGTTCAGTCCAACCGTGAAAGATTTAACTGTTCGTATTGTTTTATCAATTTATTGTTATGTGTTCTTGGACTCATCGACAGTTGGACGTAAAAAATGCTTTTCTCCATTGTTTTCTTTCGACACATGTGTTCATGGAGCAACTGATGGAGCCCAAGTAGCAGCTGTGAGAGACGATCTGTAACGACCCGACGCCGGAGCAAGGAGTGATCACCGGTGCATGAGAAGCACGGACAATGATCGGCTCCTGTAAGACTTCTGATAGGTGTGCGAAGGGTGACAAGAATGTATGGAGCCACACCGGAATGAGAGGGATTCTGGAATGCAAAAATGAAAGTGCTTAAAGGATTTGATTGTGCTACTCATACCAACATGGTGCATCATCTTTTCCGGCACCCATTTTAGGAAAAACCCCAATGTTAAGCGTGCTTGACTTGGGGTAGAACTAAGATGGGTGACCCCCTGTGAAGTTTCTCAGGGTGCGTGTGAGTGAGGACAAAGCACGCTGGGAAGGACTTGTGTTGGTTTGTGGGGTCAGCCGTAAGTCTGGAAGCCGGTCCAAGCCATTAGTGGGTAATGTGGCCGACTTCGGGCGAGCTCGTTTGGGCCCTGGGGCCGGGGCATCACAAATGATATCAGAGCCAAACCTCTCCCAGTACGGTGTGGTTCGAGGACGAACCAGCGGAAGCTGGTGGGCATGTGACGACCCGACGCCGGAGCAAGGAGTGATCGCCGGTGCATGAGAAGCACGGACAATGAGCGGCTCCTGTAAGACTTCCGATAGGTGTGCGAAGGGTGACATGAATGTATGGAGCTACACCGGAATGAGAGGGATTCTGGCTATGCAAGAATGAAAGTGTTTAAACGATTTGATTGTGCTACTCATACCAACATGACGCATCATCTTTTCCGGCACATATTCTAGAAAAAACCCCAATGTTAAGCATGCTTGACTTGGGATAGAACTAAGATGCGTGACCCCCTGGGAAGTCTCTCAGGGTGCGTGTGAGTGAGGACAAAGCACGCTGGGAAGGACTTGTGTTGGTTTGTGGGGTTAGCCGTCAGTCTGGAAGCCGGTCCAGGCCATTGGTGGGTAACGTGTCCGACTTCAGGCGAGCTCGTTTGGGCCCTGGGGCCGGGGCGTTACACAATCCAGTCTACATTCCGAGTGGGCCATTGACTAGAGCTCGAGCAAGGACTTTGAGGGCTGGATTGAGCTTGTTGATTAAAGACATTTGGGCTTGCCAATGTTTCCAAAGAATCGATGTTGATTGAAGAGTTAAACGAAGGCCCAAAAATTATTAATTTAATTATGTGTAGTGATTGGGCTTAGTTTAATTTATTCTGTCTTTTTAGGCCAACATGTTTAGGCCTTGCTTAAGTAATTTCGAATTTATTAGCTTTTAAATTTGAATTTAAGTTTACTTATTAGACTAGGGTTTGAGTTGCCTATATAAAGGCCTTGTAAGGAACAATTTTGATGGAGTTTTCAGTTTAATAAATTTTGTGAGGTTTTCTCCTTCAATTTTGAAAGCTCAAAATTTCGAATTTCCTATTCATCCTTAGGATTTCAATTTCGACTAATCAATCGGACAGTCATATCCATTGGTGGTGTCTTCACATATATCCTTCGTTGTTGGGTCAATTCGCTTATTGGGTCGTAGGAGAATTTATTCTGGACTACGGTACTTGAAGGCTTTCGAATCCAAAGGTGTTGGATCCTTCTGAACGGATTCGTGAACTGAATCATGAAGTCCGTTTGCCAAGGATCGTTAATTGGAATATAAAAAACAAATTGCTATGCCTATGATTAATCCTAGCATGCTCCTATTGAATATGCATAAGGGAGTTTATGCGGAATACCTGGATTGCGGAACCCTGAAGAACGAGTGCGCGGAGATTCCTCTTGATCCTTTCCCACGCACAAAGATTTAATCCCTAACAGATTGAGGAATTAAATCTTATGAAAATAAAACAATTATTTTCGAAAACAAGGAGAGAGAGAAGAAAGAAAATCCTCCTGATCTGATCTTCTGATCTGTATCCCAACTCAATCTGAATATCGTGTGAAGATTCCCTTCAGATTCCTTGCCCGGTTGAGAAGCAGAATTTCCTCCTCGTTTCTCAAATCTAGTCGATCACCACAGCTCCCAAAACCTGGTTTGCTGTGCAACTTATGATCTTGTGGTGTGTTGAGATCTGAGGAACTGAGGCCTATTTATAGGAAAATACTGGACTTCTATTGGGCTTGAGTTTCATGGGCCAGACCAGGGACCAGAATGCAAATAGCAAATAAGGCCTATCAATTAATTAATTCCCACATTCAACCCAGAATATAATTAATTAATTAATATTGATTCATTCCACTAGAGAATCAATACTGTCCTACCTATTTGCTACCACGTTTTGAGGTACGGGTTGCATGGGCTGGGTATATCCCCACATTTAAGGTTACAAACATTCGTTAATTAATTTAAGCTCTGACAAACTATTTAATTAATAAACATCTTATATTCCTGAGTCAATCCACTCAAGCCTTTTCACTTATGCATGAACTTAATCAGCCTGCAGGACTTTAGCATAACAAACCTTTTGAGCTGCTCAGGGAATGTCACCATCCTATACTAGATGTGGTTACCTAGTTCCAGTACCAGACAGTCATACACAAACTGCTATTACCCAAGATACAAATATACAAGCTCAACTAGAGCCTTTCACTACAACTCAAAGTAATACACAATCTGCATATACTTCTGTACCTTCATATAGGCTTAGGATCTCATCAAGCCATAGAGATCTAGATTCTTTTAATGTCAGATAAAAGAATCGATCTCGACTTAGGTCCTTATCAATGTGTGCCCCACACCAGCATACCAAGCCATCCAAGACAAGATGCTTATTACTGCGTATGCTGCAGCCTACACCGACAGTTTATCCTGGAACTGTCTCAGCTGTGATAACCATTTATATCTCGCTAGGTCAAACGATCCATACGATCTTCCGTGATCTACTACACACCGTATGATCTCCCTATCGACGAGATAAGAGGACAATTGCGTTTGCGACACATGTTTGTTAATTCAGACAGGAGATGAACATACAACATTTATGATTCCCAGTATATTAACCAATGGACCTTGTACATAATATACCAATCATAATGCTTTCAGTATATAAATCCATCACCTTCCATCTTCAGTGTTCAGTTTGCTTCCACGTCATGTCTGAGTTCGTTTGTCTGAGTTCCTGCGCTGAGATCTAAACCTTCCCGGTGAGGATCGTATCAGCAACCACCAGGGTTTATTGATCCATTGTATCCTAATCATGTTTGTAGTCTAAAAGAAGCTATATTTGATCTTCGCGAAGCACCTCTTACTTAGTATCAAAGGTTCCGTGGTTTTCTCTTAACTCTTGGTTTTCGGTGTAGTGCAGTTGATACGTCCCTATTTATATTTTGTGATAATTTGACTCTCATTTACTTATTAGATTGTGTTGACAATATTATCATCACTGAAAATAATTCGGGTACTCTTTATGCTCTTATCTCTCGTTGAAATAAGGAGTTTGCAACGAAGGATCTTGGGGGTCTTGGTTACTTTCTTGATTTGAAGTCTCTTATCCCTCCACGGGCTTGTTTCTATGTCAATATACGTATGCACACGATATTCTTCTTCAGACTGATTTACTTTATTCCAAGCTTGTGTCAATGCCTCTTGCTCCTGGTTGTTATTTCTTTAAAGAAGGCACACTATTTGATGATCCATCTCTCTACAGATCTATCATTGGTGCTTTTCAGTATTTGACGATTACACGTCCTAATATTGCTTACTTTGTCAATACTGTTCGTCAATTTCAACTACACCCTACTGTGGACCACTTCCAAGCTGTAAAACGCATCATAAGGTACGTTAAAGGCACTCTTAGTTATGGTCTCACTTTCTCGCCTGGATCATCTTCTGTACTTGGTTACTCCGATGTGGATTGGGCTCGGGGCACTGACACTCATCGTTCTACATATGATTATTACATTTTCTTGGGTCCAAATCTTATCTCTTGGAGTGCGAAAAATCAACACACAGTCTCGAGGTAAAGTTGTGAATCTGAATACCGCACACTTGCGTATGTTACTTCTAAAGTTACGTGGATTATGAATATTCTACGTGAATTGCATGCTTGTCCTTCCTCGGTTCCTATCTTGCTCAGCGACAGTCGAAGTGCCCTTTTTCTTTCACAAAATCTTATAAGCGTGCGAAACACATTGATATTGATTATCATTTTATTCGAGAGCTGGTTGAATTTCGCCGCTTGGTCACTCGATTTGTGCCATTTGCTCTCCAACTCGCCGATATTTTTACTAAGAGTCTCCTTTGTTTGAATTATTTACTTACAGTTTCCCTTGTATTATCTATATATTCGCAAACTACACGATTGATTGAAGGAAATAAACACAATTTATCTTTCACAACGTGTATGAAATACATCATTCAGTTATAAAATATGTATTCTGCTTGGAATGCGGCCAGTGCAAAACTTATTCCGATCAGAATAAGTAATAGAATGTGCTCAGTATAAAATACATTCCATTTAGGATATCTTATAATATTTCACAAAATACATATCTAATCACACAAATGTTTGCCTTAAATTATTTTTTTATCAGCTTCAAAGCTTCAGTTACATATTATTAAACTTTCACGAGTCATAAAAAGCTTTTTATGAATTGATAAAAACGGTGAGGAGGGGGTTTCCTCCCCTAATTCGAAATTTTTTTGATTTAATAGTGTATTGATTTGATATTTTTACGTATAACACTCCTTTATTTATAAATTGTTAGTAGGAAAACATAAAAAATCAAATTTTTGGGTGGTAATTTTGCGATTGATTCAAATCATTAATATCTCGTATATAGGAATAGATACTAAACTAGTGAGAATATATTAATTAGGACATCTGATTTGAAATGTATTGACAATAAGGATTAAATTTTCTCAAACAAGCATACATTTATATTTTTTAATAAAGACGATTATGTATCATATATTACGCTGATTACAAAGCATAATGAATTAAGAAATTAACACAAAACAAATCCGATTAGCACCGAATCCCTTTTATATATATATATATATATGGAGCGGATCCAGTGAGAAAGATGCTTGATTGCATTCACGACATTGCTTGATTGTATTCAGGTTGTTGCTTGATTGCAATGTTGCTTGATTGTGCTTTAGTTGTTGCTTGATTGCATTTTAGTTGTTGCTTGATTCAATATCAACCATTGATTTTTTTAGATCTGATGGACATGATTCATTCTTTTTTCTCACATGAGGATTTTTTTTACATGATCCCTCCTCTCTCTCTCTCTCTCTCTCTCTATATATATATATATATATATATATATATATATATATATATATAGTAGTGATCATATGAGAATAGTTTTTAGTATAAGAAATGAGAATAAATCTCAGCCTTTGATTTTGTGATATCAACGCTCATGATCAATTTTAGTCCGTGTGCAGTTTTCCTCGATTATCTTGCAGTTTTGATTATTAAGGTTATTTTTGTAATTTTAGGGTTTTTAAAATTTAAAAGGTATATGCTTCCATATTTAATTAGGTTTTGTATGCCTTATTTCGCGCGTTCTGATTTCTTATTCCTCATTCGTCCAATTCAATTTATATATCTTCTCTCGATCGGATTTTTTTTGTTTCTGGATTTGGCTTTCGTGATCACTCTCGGCTTCGAAATTGTGGTTGTTATTGAGTTTTATTTTTGATTTTGAAGTTCGGTCGTTTGAAGAGGACATGTCTGATCGATCATCTGAATGTAAGTTTAATACTTTGTATTTTTTATTTTCGATAGTGTTCATGGTTCTATTGATGTTTTTTTATGTTAGGAGATGATTTGATCTTGTTTTTAAATTCTAGACTCTGTTTGTAATTGATTCGTGCATGAATATAGTCTTAAAAAAATTGTGTTATTCAGATGTTCATTTTTCATTTCTTATGGTGCATCTTTAGTGTTAACATTGTTCATTTTTTCATCTTTCAGGTTCATTTATTCTAAATTGTGTTGATAGTTTTAAAAAAATTTGTGTTATTCAGATGTTCATTTTTCCTTTATTATTGTGCATCTTTAGTGTTAACATTGTTCATTTTTTCATCTTTCAGGTTCATTTATTCCAAATTGTGTTGATAGTTTTTAAAAAAATTTGAGTTATTCAGATGTTCATTTTTCCTTTATTATTGTGCATCTTTAGTGTTAACATTGTTCGTTTTTTCATCTTACAGGTTCATTTATTTGAAATTGGCGAAAGCGAGTAGAATTCCAGAGAAAATCGTCGAACGTCTGAAGAAATTTTGAGAGAGGAATTGAAATTTTGTTGAATGTGAAGAGTTTTTTTTTTCGAGAAGTGTATTGAAAAGTTGCGATGGAACGGCGAAATAATGAAACCGTGTAGCAGTTGTGTAAATTTTGATATTTGATATTATTGCATTTAGTTTTTTTTTTTTAATTTGTGTTTATTCAAAACTGAAGTAAAAGTGAGGAAAACTGCAGGATGTGGTAGGTTTGTGGTTGGTCTTTGTAAATGTTTAATTTTTTTTAAATTCGTATTTATGTAAAAATGAAGTAAATCGGACTAAAAATGAAGTAAATTGGGCTAAAAATGAAGGTTGTTGTTTGTGTTTGAGTATTTTTACAGCTTTAGTCTTTAAAGGTTAAAACTGCAGGATATTGGGGCAAAAATGCCGCGTTTTTCAATTTGCTGAGAATGAATCCTGTTCGTCGATTTGATGAGATGGACGCGCGATATTTATTCTTATTTCTCGTAGTAACTCACATATATATATATATATATATATATTAAAGAGAAAAAACAAAGAAAGATGTGTCTATCTTTACTTTAATTTAGAAAACCAAAAAGTAAGGAGTGGGGAGTCTTTTATTGTGGCATTATTATAATTTCCATTTCATCACCTGAAAAGGAGTTTTAAGTGTTCAATGAATGGGCTTGTCGCCTTTTCTTTTCGACAGTTTTAACTAAGAAAAAAAAACATCTAATTTGTACAGATTTTTTTATTGAATTTAAACAAAGAGAAAAGGAAAATAATAATTTAATACTAAAAGATATTCATTTCTATTAAAGATGATTTCATCACTCGCACTATTATAACTCTTATTATTTATAATTAGTAATTTATTAATTAAAAAATGACAATGTTTATTGAATAAATATTCAATAAAAATAAATTCTGACAGGTTAGGATTTTTTCCATATAAATGGACTGTAAAGTTCTCCATTTCTCCCTATAAAACCGACTTGTAAGGAAATAAGAGCTTCACCATTATATAATAATATATTCTCAGGTCCATAGTCGATGTGAGATAATTTAACATGGACCAATATAGTTACCCAATAATTTGTCAAAAAATATTTTTTGTTGATTCCTTCATCATCGTCACAGTCGATTTATCAATAAATGAAATTGAATGTACGTATGATAAATCTTATTGTATATTATGCTCAATAATTGAAAACATATCTAACCACCAGGATTGAGAGAATCAAACTAAAAAAAATTGAGTCTAATAGAGTAATTTAATTTGATATGATTGAACATTTCTTCGTTTACATATGGTTTTGTGTTATGTTTGAGAACTCAGAACTAAGTTTTACAAATGGTTATAGCTTCGAGTATATAAAAAAAATATCTCATTCTTATTTAAATTATGTACCCCAATTTTTTTTAAAAATTGATGATAATTACGATGAAAGCAAAGAATCTAAAGATGAAGCAATTATGAGTTGAAAGAATTAAGAAGATCCAAAGTGATAAAGACATAAAAAGCAGACATTAAGATACAGCTATCATACTTAATTTGTTGTCACAACTTTAACATAAAGCTTTTGTCTGATTATAATCTCAATCTAACTTGTGATCCAGCTCTTCTCTATTTTCGTATTAACCTTCCGAGTAATGTTATCATAGGAAAAATAGAATTCTCAATTCAGAATTTAAAAGATCTAAAAAGATTATCAATTTAGGATTTGAAAAATTATAAAAACTCTCAATCTTAGACTTCTATCATAAATTAAGAACTTCATAATCTTTCCATTATAAAATTGAGAATTATCTTTCAAATCCCAAATCAGTAATTTAATGACCTTTCAAGTTCTAAAGTGATAATACTTCACTATATTATACTCCATCTGTCCCGCATAAATTATTCACTTTTCCTTTTTCGTTCGTCCCGTGATATTTGCCCAATTTCCTAAAATATCAAGTTTTTCACACTTATTAATAAAATATTCATTCCTGTTAGAACTGAGTTTCAGTTTCTCTCCTAATTTGGTGTTTTGATATGTCAAAACTCACTTTAGTACTAAGCTTCTAGAGCCTCTACATGTAATCCTTGTATATAATTGATTGAGTTGTAATAGACTAGAAACTTAGATGCTGAAGATCAAGCAGAGCAAGCAGAAACTGAGTTTCTAATGATGGAATTCAAGAAGACAAAAGCTTGACCTGTCCAGAACCTAGTTCCCATACTTGAAGACAAGAATCAAAGAAACTTGGAATTCTGAAGACAAGGTTTCCGTGCTTGAAACTTAGTAAGGCCAGAAACTTAGTTTCTGAAAATTGAGTTTTCCTTAAGCAAGATGGAAACTGAAACTGACTTTGGAAATGTTAGTTTTCAGTCTCAGCATTCAAGGGCACGCGAAACACAAGTGTTCGAAGTCAGACTTGAGACATCTCAATGTTAAGTCAAAAAGTCAGTACGAGGGAACCTCAAACTTAGATTCCTCGAACTGAAACTTAGTCTGACAAGAGAAGGTAGAAAGTACACTGCAAAAGGTGAAAAACAGGCGGCAAAAAAAGAGCAGAGCAGGAAGAATGACTATGATTGGACAACCAAATCATTGTCTCTAACAGCTAGATCTTACAGTCTAATGGGAAGAATTCAAATTATCGTTCAAGGCTGCTTATAAATAGCTCGACAACCCAGCAGAATCATCATCGAAAATCTTGTGAAAAGCTAAGCCGACACTCAGCTCAACTTTCTACTCAAAACTCTCTGAAATTCTGTGTGCTTTACACGAGACTTAAGTTCCCAACTTAAGTTATTCATTTACGTGCTACTGTTTGAAAGCACGAGGCTGAAGCCTTAAGCTAAAGCTATCTATTTGATGAATATAACTTTCCAAAGTTATATTCATAGCAGTCAGTATCCTACTTTGGAATATAGATTATCACAGGCATTGCCAAACTTACTGAGTTCTGGGAAGAACGAGAAAACATCCAACATCCAGGAAGAAGGTTTCGGGGTGTGTCCTCACTTTAACCTGAAGAAGGATCAACTTACAAGGAGTTTCTAGGCCCGTGACGATAGCAGACCGAAGGATGGAGGTTTCCAACGGGCTGTTCATAGATCGTCAGAAGGCTTGTATACTGAAACTTAGTGAATTCTCAATTAAGTTCGGAAGAGTGGACGTAGGACTTTGATTCCAAACCTATATAAATATCTTGTCTCATTTACTTGCTTTATTTAAGTTTCTGCATTCCAAGTTTCCAAACTTACATTGAAACCTTCAATACTTTCATAAGTATTAAAGTGTACGTATAACCTGAAACTTACTTAATAACTTCTGTGCTAAACTGACTTTTATTAAGCTGAAAACTGAGTCAAGTCAATTTTTAGAACCAAGTGCAAGAATTTAATACTTCCGCTGCATATTTACATACTCTGATTTCGGGACCAACAATTCCAACACCACTCACATCCACTCACATACCTTGATTATGCTCGGTCAAAATGTGATAATTTGATCGAGACGGAGGAATTACATATTAACACTCCCTTTTACGGAGTGTTAACTGCACATCATACACTATAGTGCACTGACGATCAACCCTTTAGGTAAGGGGGCTCCAGTCCCCTAATCGATTTTTTTTTACTCCCTCCGTCCCAAAATAATTGTCTTGTTTGAAAATGGCACAGATACCAATGCAAGTAGAGATAGATGAAATTAGTATTTTATTAGTGAGTGTGTATTAACTTTCCATTTTAGGTAAGAGGACAATTGTTTGGGACAAACGAAAAAGGAAAACAAGACAATTGTTTCGGAACGGAGGGAGTAATTTTTATATTAACGCGATTCGATCATTTTATGAATTAATGTCTCCCCTTATCGAAGGGGTTGAACATAAAGAAAAAGAGTGTGAGATGTGCTGAGAAGAAAGATGAGTCATAAGAATTTTTAAGTTTTACTTAATTAGGTAAGTTTTTGTTTGAAAAAATTTAATGTAACCCCTCAATAAATTTCTAGATCCACAACTGCTATTTGATTAATGACACTTATAAACGAATAATTGATGCATATTTTTAAAGATAAAAGATGTCGGAGTGCAAATTTGAATGAAGCCTAACCAAACATTTGGTGGAAATTGGACTATGCTATTAAATGTCTAATCCAATGTGATTAGCTACCTGTCAGTGATTGATTGGCAGATAATCAATTGATTTCACGTTGGTTTAGAATTAGTTTATCGTAACTTTCTATTCGTTTTCACCTAGTTTAGCTTACCTATTTAAAGAAGAGAACACTAAATATAGTTCGAACGTTTTACTAGTGTTCAATAGATTATATGTTAATGTTTTAATAGAGACATTTTAGTAAATAAAATTTAAATCGATACATTTTATTTGAAAAAAAATATATAACATGTTCTTTACTATGTTAGTTTTTCTAGGAGTACTGTACTATATAGCCTTTCCATTGACAAGTTATGGCAAAAATATTAAAATAAATTATATTATGTTTGGATTTTGAAAATTATTCAAATTAATAGGGTTTTACGTTGAAAACTAACTTATAATATATGGAGAGATACCATGATATATTGTTTTGTACACTTGATTGTTGATTTTGGGTGATCTTTGATTTTGGGTTAGCCGATTGAGAAAAGAATAATATTCAATCCTATATTTGAATAGTTTTATATACTTTATGTATCTATTTGCAATGCCTATTACCTTGAATAATTCTTGAAATATTATGCTCAGTTTGAGTTTATAATAACAATTCTACTGATTTATGTATTTTTCAATTATTCAAAGATTGATATTTTTTACAAAATAAAATATATTAACTTAAATCTCACATCATTTAAATATATTCTTCAAAACTTAAATTTATAATTTATTGAACAAAAGCGAAGTTATTTAATTATTTAAGTTCCCACTAAATTAGATTTATATTTAGAGTTGCGATGTTGATAGATTTAAAGTGAACGCACAATGATGTTAAGATCCCAATTAAATCATAAAGCTGTCATAAGCCTTTGAGTAAAAATCACTTTTGCACGTGTCACCTTTTTCTACTAAATTATTTGAATTTTAATTCCACAAATGTAATTTAATTCATTTAGTAAAGCTATATAGTTCAAATTATGCAAAGTTGAAATTGACATTACTCCATCCGTAATGTCGACATATAGATGGAGGTACGCTAGTTTAGAAATCTATGTTTTTTAATTTTGTATAGTTTATATTTTTATGATTTGCATAATGTTGTGATATTTTGACCCATTTGTGTTAAGCCCATTTATTTCTGGACCATCACCCATTGTCCACCATTCTCACCTTATTTTTATTTTAATATACGCGACCTATCGGCCCTTCTCCTCAGGTGTGCTGCCACCGGCGAGGCTGTCGCGGCGGGGCCAGGAGAGAGGTGTGGTGGTGATGTTGGTGTGTAGTGGTGCAACTGTTGTTGATCTCCGGATCAGATTTAGTTTGCTCAGTGGAAGATAAATTATTTATTGCGGTTGCTCCTCCAAGTTGGTTGTTTTGCACCAACTTAGGTTTAGAAAAATGATTGTTAACAGGTTGAGATATTACTTAGTCAAATCGCAAGTATTACTCCAACACTTGATGTGTTGGGTTTTAAATTCAGTGCTGAAAGCTTAAAGAAAGCAGTAAATAACATAAGAATTTATCGAGGTTCGGACTACACTGTCTTACGTTCTCTCTTCATACACACAATTTGGAAGCACTAAGTTGAAAATTACAAAGATGTCAACAGTCTGTTGCTAGCTAATGAATATCGTGTCCATCAATCAATTAGCTCACTCGCCAAGTCCTTCGCAATCCAGAGTTTCTTCAGGCTTAAAACGTGGGCACACCACCTAACCTTTAAACTCGATGTGAGAGTTAGAGTTCCTCTCAAGAATGTTAGTTTTTTGGTATACACTCCAAGATGTTTTCTTACTTGGAAATTAAGAAAACATAGGTAGCTCTTGCAAGATGCACAGAGTCTCGTGTTCAAGAAGGAACACGAAAAGATGATAGAATCAACCAACAAGCTTTAGAATCTGGAAGTTGGTAGCTTTCGAGAGATCGACAGAATTCACAGAAGGTAGTCAGGTAGAGATCGGTGGAATTCTTGGAATCGGTAACCTTCTAAAGGTGGATTGCAATCTCATTTATAGGTGCTCATTGCAAGGTTTCAATCTCCAGTCGATTGGAGCCATTGTGAGATAAAAGGAACGCGTCCCGTCGAGATCTCGCTTTTTCTGACTTGCACTGTCCCTTCTGTCAGAGCAGTGGGACTGGTGATGCTTTGGTCAGAACGACTCTTTTTACCTAGTCCGAGGAATATAAGTTGGTGATTCCTCGGACGAGTATTCCACATACTTTAGATTCTCCTTAAAGTATGGGTCTTGAAAGGTGGAGGTTGTATTGAGTTGGATGTCTCTGCTTGCGTTTGGGAATCGCACTTCTTGGTTAACAGTTGTTGGTCACTCTTTGTTGGTAGTGACTTGTTAGTTAGCATCTTTGTGTGTAGGGTGATTTGCTGGCAAAGGCCTTTCGGTTAGCAAATACTCGTTGCTCCATACTGGTGATTTTGATGGTATCACCTTTTGCTGGTAGCACAATTTCTTCCCAAAATGACTTGATCAGTTCTTATGACAACTCGATAATTCCTATAGAGGGCATTACAAGTTTGAACTAATCCTAAGCTAGAAACTCTATAGTTTCCCCTTTTGATGTAGTCAAGCCCACTCTAAAGCTGTCAAAATTATCACAAATTTCTGAGTTTACAAGTTTATCATTCCAGGCTATACTCGAAAAAAATGATTTCTCACAGCCTGCCCTAAGATCTTCCCCCTGACTGGGAAAGAAATTGCTCGATTAATCAAAGAACAAAATAACAATTATTACAAAGTTACCAGTTCAGAGCTGGTTCCCTTCTTTTCAAATCCTGGAGGTCTTTCTACATAGACTTCCTCCTTCAGCTCGCCGTTTAAGAATGCGCTCCTCCCGTGGAAGACAGTGCAGTTATGATATGCTGCATAGGCTAGAAATATCCTAATTGCTTCCAGTCTGGAAGCAGGTGCTGAAGTCTTATCATAGTAAATCCCTTCACACTGTGTGTATCTTTGGCAACGAGTCGAGCTTTATTTCTTACAACGTTGCCAGTTTCATCCCCCTTGTTATTGAATACCCATTTGGTATCTATTACTCACTAGTGTGTTGGTCTGTCCACTAAGTACCAAACATTGTTGCGGGTGAATTCTCCTAATTGTTCTTGCATCATGTTGATCCAATTTTTCGTCTGCAAGTCTTCTCCAATCTTCGTCAGCTCTGATTGGGAGATAAAGTATGAGAGTAGTGCACGCCCAGCTTTTGTACAAGCGGGATTCGTAATATCATCCAAGATATCTGATTCTGGGTGATGTCTCAACTACTTTAGACGCTGCAACTCCTCAACTTCAACTGGTTGGATGAAAGGAACTGTGCTTTCTGTTCCCGCAACGGACACATCTTTAAGATAGAAATCCTCGGGAATGGCTTCTTTCCTGGAATCAAGTCATTATGCTGATGCTGGCATTTCTCCTTTTGTTGACACACGTGTTTCGGGAACGACTTCTTTCCTGGAATCAGTTCATTCTGCTGATGCTGGCATTTCTCCTTTTGCTGACACATGTGTTTCTAGTTCTAAATTTGTTGGTTCCATGGTTGCTGATGTTTGTTCTCTTGCTGGCATCTCTCCAGTTGATCTTCTATTTGCTGATTCTTCACTAGCTCCAATGTTATTCTCTCCAGCGTCTGACTTACCAGCTCCTAACTCGCTAGCTAGGTCTTCATCAACAATCAACTCCTCTGCCTCTAGAAGAACTTCAATGACGTCCTCATCTTCAAGCTCTATCCTTCCCGGTTGGATTCCCCCTTGATTATAGTTCTCTTGTAGGGAAATGGAATCCATGGCCTCAACAAGTTCATTAGCAGGCCATCTCAATTGTTTGTGGTTCAACTAAGGAAGTTGGTTTGTAGTTGGATTCATTCATAGATCTAGTCTGAACAAATGGTTTAGGATGAGGATAATCGTTGCCCACTTGTCCATTGACGTTAGCGATCTCATGAGTACCCTAAGCGTACTCTTTCATGGTCCTACGCACTAAAGTATTTTCATAAAAAACAATTTGACTTGTGACTTCCAATCGCTCAGTAGTCTTGTTAAATATTCTGTAAGCCTGGTGAAAAGGGAGCCTATAACCAAGGAGTACACTTCATCAGCCTTTGGCGAAAAGGTATTTAGCTTTCGATTATCGTTTGTGTGAATGTAACATGGTGAACCGAATGCACAAAAATAAGCTAAAATATGCTTACAACCATAGTAGACTCCATAGAGAGTCTTTCCCAGTCTAGCATAGAGACCACTCATGTTCTTAGTATAGCACGATGTGATGATTGCTTCGTCCCAAATTCTTTCATGAAGGTTGGATTTAGAAAGAATTGTTCTCACTACTTTTTTGAGTGCTCTGTTCCGTTATTCTGTCAGTCTATTTTTATGTGGAGTTCTTGGAGTTGAATTTTTGTGGCCGATTCCAAAATCTGCGTAGAAGACCATTAGTGGCCTATTGCAGAACTTGGGCCATTGTTAGATCTGATCCGCTTGAATGATACTCCCTTCTCTTTTTGTATCATTATTACCAACTTTGGTAATGTCATCTTCACTTCATCCTTTGTCCTCAGCAGCTCCACTCAAGTGTATCTCGTGTAGTCATCCACGACTACGTGAGAATATCTCCTTTTGGCAATGGTGGATGGGGTCACAGGACAAAATAAATCCATGTGATTAAGTTCCAGCATGTGCTCGGTGTTTGCCATTACCAGCTTGCTCTTGAAGGATGCTCTATTCTATTTTCCTAACTGGCATGCTTTGCAGATTCCTTCTTTCTTGAATTTGCCTTTGGGTAAGCATTCTACCAGCTCGTGCTGTGCCATGTGGTTGATGGTCTTGAAGTTGAGGTGGTTTAGCTTTTTGAGCCACAACCAGTTGATATCAATTGTGTTGGCTGCTATAAAGCAAGAGTTTGCTTGACCACTCTCCCAATCAACAACATACACACCGCCTTTCTTTATGCATCTTCACCTCTTTGGAAGCTTTGTCCTTGATTTAGCATTTGGATTTGGAAAATGATACCCTGTATCCACTCTCACTAAGTTGACTGATGCTTAGGAGATTATTCTTCAAGTTGGTGACAAGGGATATGTTTATGATCTTTAACCCATCAAGCCATACGCATCCCCTTCTAATAACTCTGCCTCTGAAATTATCACCAAATACAAGCGGTGGTCTCTTGACCATTATTAGATCTGTTGGAAGACCTATTTCTTCAATCATATGAGCGGAGAATCCATTGTCAAGGACCCACAAATTCCTCTTCTCTTGAAGCTGATCCGTATACACTTGTTCCTGCAAACATAAAGTTAAATTTTAGGTCCCCGAACTTTAGCGGGTTCCGCAGGATTAGCACATTGGAAGCTTTGTCTTTGATTTAGCATTTGGATTTGGCAAAGGATACCCTGTATCCAATCCCACTAAGTTGACTGATGCTTAGGAGATTAATCTTCAAGTTAGTGACAAGGGATATGTTTCCGATCTTTAAACCATCATGCTCTACACATCCCCTTCCACTAACTCTGCCTCTTAAATTATCACCAAATACAAGCGGTGGTCTCTTGACTATTGTTAGATCTGTTGGCAGACCTCTTTCTTTGATCATATGAACGGAGCATCCATTGTCAAGGATCCACAAATTCCTCTGCTCTTGAAGCTGATCCATGTACACTTGTTCCTGCAAACATAAAATCAAATTTTAGGTCCTCGAACATTAGCGGGTCCTGCAGGATTAGCACGTTGGATTACCCTTTTGGATATCCAAACCCGAATAATATTCGGTGTAGGAAGCTTCTTAGAGCTCTTCCCTACAACCTTCCTTTTTCTTTTGAAATAATATATGGATTTTTTATGAGAGTACCCAGGTAAGATGACTTCCTTACTGGACCTGGGAACTTAGATTCCGGATATGTGTGAGAACCTCGTGGCTTTCTAGGAGTAACTCTTCTACCATGTTAGTTAGCCTTAACAACCCTTGAAAAAGAAATTTGATTGGGCTTGGGCCTCAAATAGGAGTTCCCCCCACTTGGGTGAATCATTTTCTCATTTTGATTATAAGAAAAGATCTCTGGTTAGGGAAGTAACCAAGAGGTGTGTTTGACATTATCGCATGATGGATTTATATACTGAAAGCATTATGATTAGTATATTTATTATGTACAAGGTCGATTGGTTAATATACTGGGAATCATAAATGTTGTATGTTCATCTCCTCTCTGAATTAACAAACATGTGTCGCAAATGCAATTATCCTCTTATCTCGTCGATATGGAGATCATACGGTGTGTAGTAGATCACGGAAGATTGTATGGATCATTTGACCTATCGAGATATAAATGGTTATCACAGCTGAGACAGTTCCAGGAGAAAAAGTCGGTGTAGGCTGCAGCATACGCAGTAATAAACATCTTATCTTGGATGGCTTGGTATGCTGGTGTGGGGCACACATTGATAAGGACCTAAGTTGAGATTGATTCTTTTATCTGACATTAAATGAATCTATATCTCTATGGCTTGATGAGATCGTAAACCTAAATGAAGGTACGAAAGTATATGCAGATTGTGTATCACTTTGAGTTGCAGTGAAAGGCTCTAGTTGAGCCTGTATATCTGTATCTTGGGTGATAGCACTCTGTGTATGACTTTCTGGTACTGGAACTAGGTAACCACATCAAGTATAGGATGGTGACATTCCCTGAGCAGCTCAAAAGGTTCGTTATGCTAAAGTCCTGCAGGCTGATTAAGTTCAAGCATAAGTGAAAATGTTTGAGTGGATTGACTCAGGAATATAAGATGTTAATTAATTAAATAGTTTGTCAGAGCTTAAATTAATTAACGAATGTATGTAACCTTAAATGTGGGGATAAACCGAGCCCATGCAACCCGTACCTCAAAACGTGGTAGCAAATAAGTAGGACATTATTGATTCTCTGGTGGAATGAATCAATATTAATTAATTAATTATATTCTGGGTTGAATATGAGAATTAATTAATTGATAGGCCTTATTTGCTATTTGCATTTTGGTTCCTGGTCTGGCCCATGGAAACTCATGCCCAATAGAAGTCCAGTATTTTCCTATAAATAGGTCTTAGTTTCCAAGATCACAACAGACCCATACATCACAAGATCATATGTTGCACATAGCAAACCAGTATTTGGGAGTTGTGGTGATCGACTAGATCTGAGAAACGAGGAGGAAATTCTGCTTCTCAACCGGGCAAGGAATCCGAATGGAGTCTTCACCAGATATTCAGATTGATTTGGGATACATATCAGGAGGATCGTCTTCATTCTTCTCACTCCTTGTTGTTTTTCAAAATTTTTTATTAATTTTCACAGATTACCCTTTATCTATTAGGAATTAATCTTTGTGTGCGGGAAAAGAGATCTAGATTAAATCTTTGCGCACTCGTTCTTCAGGTTTTTACAATCCAGGTATTCCGCATAAACTCCCTTATGCATAATCAATAGGAGCATGCTAGGAATAATCATAGGCATAACAATTTATTTTTGATATTCCAATTATCGATCTTGGCAAACGGACTTCATGATTGAGTTTACGAATCCCTTCAATTTGTATTAGAGCGAGGTTGATTAATTGGCTCTGTCAGGAAAAATAATATTGCCTATGATATGCATGATAATTATTATTGAATGAATGCATGAATGGGTTTTGGATTGTATGATTGTGTTTTTGTTCCTCGTGGTTCTCGGGTTAATCCGCCCTTTTATAAGGATTCATTTTCACCCACGAGATAAATCTGTGGTTAGATTTAAATTCCAAATTGTATGAGGATGTTATTCTATGTAAATTTTCAATTTTAAATTAAATCTGTAAAATGGAGAACGAAGAACACAAAGAACGAAGGACCGCACGACGACGCACGACAACGCACGACAGCAGGCCATGCACGGCAGTCGCGTGCGGCATGGGTAAAGCGGTAAATGGCGCGCGGGAGGGCCACGACAGCGGCGGCGCTGCATGAGAAACCCTAGGGTTTCAGCACCGCGCACGTGAGCATGCATGGCAAGGGCCGCGCGGCCACAGGTCGGCTGGCGGCGTGCGAGGCCCCGGGACGATGTCCTGAGGTGACAGAGGTAGAGCCGGGATGAAGGCAACGGCGGTCTGGGTGCAAGGGGCTGCACGCGGCACGGTGGAACCATAGGTCCCGCTTGCGTGCGCAGGCACCCTGTGCGGCCCTACGCGTGCGCTCCAGTGGCCTGCTCGCTCTCCTCGAACGGTGTCGGCGGTGGCAAGCTGGTGCGGCAAGGCTCCAGGGGTGGAAGGCAGCGGCGGTCGGTGGGCGACGGTGCGACTGCTGCAGGCGCAAACCCTAGGGTTTGCGGCCGCAGACATCCTCACCGTGCCCTGCACGCAATTCCGGCGAGCCAGGGTGGCCGACTGTGGAGAGATGGTGGCCGGCATGGATGGGCGACGACGGCGCAGGCCGGGGCAGCAGTTTCGCGGGTTGCAGCCATGCAACGTGCATGCATGGCTGCTGTGCAATTTTGACAAGTCCACAGTGGCGGCGGGTTGCCGGTGGTGGCCCGTCGGGCTGAGTTCTCGCGGAATATCGGGCTTGCAATGTGTGTCTGGCCCGCGATATGGTTAATTGGCCCAGTTGTCCTATTTTCTGATGAATCAAATCTTGGAGGCCCAATTTCAGAAAATAAACTCATATCACAGTCCAAGTAGTGGGAGCCCAGTTGAAGATTTGTGAAATAATTCCAAAGTTTAATAGATAGAATTATTTCTTAATCCGTATCATGAGTCCACGAGAACATTTTTTTTTGCTTTATTATTTGTCTTTGCATGATATATGTGTTTAAATTAATTGCGCATCATATAAGCATGTTGTAGATAATATGAGCATGTTTACTGCTTTTATTTACAGCTTTAAAGCATGCTATGTAATTTATTTTATGTAATTAATTATAACTATAAATTCGGGGTTCATGCTTTGCATGATATAATTTTAGCAATGTTATAATTATGACTACATAAAATAATCTGTGCAATTGAACATTATGAATTTAAATTACTAAGCTGATTATTTAATAAGACCTCAACAAAGCGATCATTTATTGGAAGTGGGTAATTTATTAGGTAAACGTCTACATGTGTAGCTTACTCAATTTATTATTCATAAGTTCTAATAGATAGGATTTCTTAAAACAAACATTTAATTCATGTGAGAAGTGGGAGTTCATGCGTAAACGTCTACATGTGTAGCTTGCGTATTGAGCTTTCATAAGTTCTCTAGGGATTGAATTAAATGAGACAACCTTATTATAATGGATCAGGGTGTGTCCTAGCAAATCCTTATATGGGAGGGTTGGCTTTGGTGGTAAGCTAGCTTAGATGTTATCCAGAGTATATCTCATTTGTGATGTCCCTGCTCAGTAAGATAATATGGTCTTATGTTAGTCTCCAATTATTAATTCCATTTGTCTAAGGAACCCAGACATGGATTGGAATTAAAGGACTGGAATTGAAAGATGCAGTCTGGTTAAGTGTTTTGTTGTAAACGTCCACATGTGTGGCTTGCAATAGTAATACTTAGGCAAATTGGAAGAAACATTAATATTGTTTTATCATAAGGTTTTAATATTTAATTGTTTCATTTTTTTGCGACTGTGTTTTAATTTCTGCTTTAATTTATTATTTTTCAGACATGTCTTTACCAAATGTGATCAATATCTGTTGGTCCCTAAATATCAGAGTCGTCGTGTTGATAACTTAACACGAAATGCAGCGGAATAGTTTTAAGTCTCTTGCACTTATTGTTGTTAGCAAATGTTTCTTAGCTCAAGTCGTTACTTAAGTATGATTTCAGATATACTCTAGCAACTCTGTTGCTAGGTTTCAAAACAATCTTGGAACAGTAAAACAATGAAACAGTAAACGGACACAAGATTTATAGTGGTTCGATCAAATAGATCTACGTCCACTCCTTAGCCGAATCGCTAAGAATTTCACTAGAAAAGTATACAGATTACAAGGAATCGCCTTTCCAGT
>JAPKLW010004402.1:8821-27704 GCA_026898455.1 Plectranthus barbatus
CACATTTTCCGCTGCCAAGTTATACCCTGATAAACCGGGACCAACAATAACCATCAGTAGTAAGTGAAGTCCAACAATCTGATGTTAAGCAAATTCTACGAGGTACATCTCTTAAGATAGATTTAACCTTTAACTTCTCCATCTCATACATTTTCAAGATATCAGATTTGAACGTGTTTCTACTGATGGGTTTCACATCCTATTGAAGGTACTCAAAACAGCTCTAATACCCTCATATTCGACAAATCAAAAAGGCAAATTATGCTTAATCACAGCTGAAGTCAACAACTCCCTAAATTTCTCATTATCAAATTTAGATTTATGAGAATCAGTCTAAGGCAACATATGACCAACATCACGTGAGTGTTTTCTAGGACAATTAGATATATGACGATGCAAGTTTCCAGTTCCATGCTTACTTGAAACTTTAGCATAAACATGACCACAATATTTGCATCTACATGTTCTTATACCATCAGAAGTTGTGTCAGTGATATGAAAATGCTCCCAAATATTTGACTTTTGTTTTCGTTTGTTCTTCTGCGTTGCAACAATTTTGTCAATATTGTCAGGATTGTCCGGATTGCTGCTTTGAGTCTCACCAACGCTATTGCCAACACTCGCCATGTTAGAGCCCATAAATCTGAAAATTGATCTAAAATTACAATTATCACACAAAACAAAGAAGCTAAAACAAACAGAAAATAAATCCGAACTGAGAGCTGCCTACGTGCTTAAAGCTAAAACAAACAGAAAATAAATCATAACATAAAAAACGGCAGTACTCAATTCGAAATAAATCCACCCATCCATCTACTAAAAATAAATCCACCTACGTGCTTAAAGATAAAACAAACAAAAAATAAATCCACCCATCCATCTACTAAAACCACAAACCACACATAATTCCAAACTCGCATAATCTCAACAGATATTAAAAAATCCAAATCAACCAAATAAAATCAAAACCCAAAAGCATCAAATTACAAAGGTTCAGTTTTAGGGCTCGATTCGCTCAAAGAAAATCAAATAAATCTAAAATGAGATATGGTAAGATTACCTTTCAGTTTCAGCCTTTGTTCGCTCGAAGATGTGAAGATTTATCCTTGTAGAAATTCAAGTCGACTGGGGCGGCGTCGTGCCGGCTTAAGTGGGCGCTGGAGGCGATACGCTTTTGAATGGTTGGGAGCAGCACCGCCAGCACAGTTTGAGCGAATGTAGGCGGAGGGCGGGTGAGGGCGGCGCCGGTGCCTGCTCAGGTGGGGGTAGGAGGCGGCACGAGGGAGCCTGAGCGAATGGGGGTGGCGGGCGTGCGTGAGTGAATTGTGAGGTGTGTTTTTAGTTTTTAGGTTATTTTAGGTTAGGATTTAAGAATTAGGGAATTATAATAATAAAATAATAATATTATTAATTAATTTCTTAATGGGTAACAGTTGACATGAACACGACAAAAAACACGCTAATTTATCGGATAACACAAATCCAACACGAACCCGACTCAAAAATTTCGTGTTCTTATAGGGTTGACACGATAACGACACGAACCCATTAAGGCGTGTCACTAACACATTTTTATCGTGCGTGTTCATGTCGGGTTATCGTGTCGTGTCAAAAATTGTCAGCCCTAGTCACAAGCTTGTAAGTTGGTTCAGCAAGAAGCAACACTCAGTCGCCACGTCTACAACAGAAGCTGAATATGTTGTCGCAGCAAGCTGTTGTGCTCAAGTGCTTTGGATCAAGCAACAATTGCTCGACTATGATGTCGAAACTGGGTGTGTGCCAATCTATTGTGATAATAGCAGCGCAATGTGCATCACAAAGAACCCAGTTCCTCATTCCCGAACCAAGCACATCGACATAAGGCATCACTTCATCAGAGATCATGTTGAGAAGAGGGATGTGTCCGTGGAGTATATCCGAACTGAAGATCAACTGGTGACATCTTCACCAAACCACTCTGAGAGACCAGATTCAAGGAGCTCTGCATAAAACTTGGTCTATTGGAGATCGACGAGATCCTTAGTGAAGAAGAGTGATGCTGAATAAAATTGAGTTCGAGCTCTCAATTTTTGAATTTTAAATGCAGATCGGCTGAAGATTAGAACTGAGTTCCAACTCTCATGCTCTCTAAAACTTGGTGTGTCACTCAGCAAGAAAACTTCATACTTACCTCTGGAGAATACTTCCTCACATAGTTTCAACGCAAATCAGTATGAAGCTTATCACACAACTAAGAACAGAAGAAGAAACTGCCGAAGACATCAAAAGAAGTTGAAACTTACTCTCACCAAGTTTCGAACTGACTTGCTAATAAAACCAAGCTCTGGTTTTCATACTTAGAAGACTTCTGAAGGACGGATCCAAAATTAAACTGAGTTCCAACTCTTAGTTTTGCAACTGACTCTTTGTCAGTTTGGAATTTCGAAAGGTGGAATTTCAAATTCCAAAGGCGATCATTGCGGTTATATCGCTATTAATGTGTATCTTGCATCGATGTATCAGGATTTGGCACGCGGATAACGCTCCTTCCCACGTCGCTCCAGTCAAATCCCGAATGCACATCACGAGGCAACATATCTCAATCATCGCCGATTATCAAGAAACCAAAAGGTCATAAGGTACATCTACCTTTTCAAATGACTTTTTCTCTCTGCTATAAATAGGGTTCATATATTTCCTTTATGAACAACATTTCTCCACCCTTTCTTCCAAGTTTATACTTCGTCTTCAACCAAAACTTCCCTTAGATCTGGAAAAATGGCGTTAGAGCCCAAGCCTCCAGACATAAACTCATCACCCTTTTTTGGGTGCGGTCAAAGAGGGGGAAAAGAAGCATGGAAGGTGCAGAAGACATTAGAAAATTGAGCGTGAGCTGGGCAAACAGATTGTAGAAGGAGCAGAAGATATCAAAAGATACCTTCTTCAGTTGTAGTCTCATTCTACAAATCAACAAGGCTCACGACTCATATTGACGTGTCAAGCAACAGGGCATGCTCACTTAGAGAGCTTCTTCGCCTTGTCTCCTTACCATCAAAGGCACAATTCATAAAGGAGATCTTGGCGAATGAAGAAGAAGCAGGGAGGTGGGAAGAGAATAAAATGGAAGATATTTCATCTTTCCCTCCCATAAAGTGCAAAGCCACCCGCACTGCCTCCCAGACTGAGTACTGCTGGAAGACCAAAATCCATGAACATGTTCATCTGTATTCATTGGATGAGGTGTTCAAGAAATCTAGCAGCAGTCAATTGGAAGAACATCATGAAGACCGAAAGCAGCCTAGTATAGACTTGAAATAGTTTTGTAATAGGTTTCTTTGTGTTAGTTTATCTCTGTACTTGTAATGAAAATTATTAAAGGGTAAACTGACTTGTTGATGGCAATCACTTTTTGTCCAACGAAGGTCTTCATTCTTCATATGCTGAACTTACACAATCCAGTGTAATCAGCAGGCTTCTGACTCTCTCCTACTTAAGATTTAACTGCTCTAAAATAACTTGAAAATCAATCGAGCAATATCTCTCTGAATCTATAAGGAGAAGATCTTAAGTAAAATGTTTTTTCTGAGGGGGAACTTTTCTGAGTTTATGTGACTATTTTAAAATCTGTAAGAACTCTAAAGTTATCCACACCTCATCAGCTTAGGTTATAGATGGCTTTGACCACATCAGAAAGGGGAAAATTGTTAGGATTTTTGTTAGAGAAATCCTTCCTTACTTTTTTGTGTTTTGGTGGGTCAAAGATTGTAAGCCATCTTAGTTAGTTTTTAAGAGTCTAGAATTCTAAACTGTAATCGTTGTATATGATCGATTGAGTTGTAATAGAACTTAAGCTGAAGACCAAGCAAAGGGGAATGCTCGAGAACTGACTACGTGCATGCCTGAAACTTGATTTTCACCAAGTACAGCCTTAACCGGAACTGAGTGAAAGCACTCAGTATAAGGTCTACCATGCTGACAAGGAGAAGTCAGAATGAGGGCTTCCCCGTACTTACTAAGGAGAAGTCAGTATGAGGGTTTTCCATACTGATCCGGAGAAATCAGTATGAGGGCGTTTTCTATGAGTGTCTTCCATACTGACCTTGGGAAGTCAGTATGAGGGCTAAGTTGTACTGACCTTAGATAGTCAGTACAAGAGCCTCTACCTTTAAATCTCGAGCTATTCGAAAGATATAGAAGCTCAGTCAAACTTAGGCATTTATACATGCCCAAGTGTAAGTCAGTACGAGGTTATCCAAACATGAATTCCTCAAACTGAGAACTTAGTCTGACATAAAGTAAGTGCATGGTACACTGACGCAGCAGAGCATGACGCAGACCTAAGACATGGGCTACGATTGGACAATATCTTTCATGAGTCTAACGACTGGATTAATGTGTCTAACGGGTAGAAATTCAAAATGCCTAGAGGAAATCCTCTATCAAAGGGTCTGCACTTCAACCTCTAACGATTAATCAACATACGAAGATTGAAAGAACTCTGAGCTAAAATCCTAAAGTCTTCGCACGACAAAGAGGATCTCTCTGCTAAACTTTTCGAGTTTCCGTGTTTCCTTACACGAGACTTGAGTCTTCGACTCAAGTTATACCGTGCTAACTTCTCCTGGCACGAGGCTGAAGCTCTTCTTTAGTGAATATATCTTTCTGAGATATATTCATAGCAGTTAGTTTCCTAGTCTGAGATTATGATTCTTACGGGCGTATGCCAACCACCTAAGTTCTGGGAAGAACAGTAAACATCCAACCACCTGAGTTCTGGGAAGAACAGTTAACATCCAACCACCAGGAAGAAGGCTGCGGGGTGTCGTCCTCACTTAAACCTGAAGACTGAGTTTGCAATGAGTTCCTAGGCAAGTGCTACAGCTGACCGAAGGACGGAGGCGTTGACGGGTTGTATAGATCATAAGGAGACTTGTATTTACTTAATGAATTATCCAGGCCTTGGGTAGTATATTGAGATCCGAACCAATATAAATCTTGTGTGTTGTTTACTGCTTTACTTTCATTCTTGCTCTATTTTTCAGTTTCACAAACTGACTTTTGAAACCTTCAATACTTGTCCAAGTATTGAAGAGTATATGCTGTGTAACTGACTTAACTGAAACAGACACCTAAGTTTAAGTCTTCTACACACTAAACTGACTATACTCTGTTTATCCGAACCAGTGCAACTGTCTTTTAATACTTTCGCTACATAGACAAACCTTCCGCTGCACAGTTTAGCACTCTGATTTTTGGACCAACAACTTTTATTTGTTTCATTTTTCATTTTAAAAGATTTTTTTTAATTTATATTTACTTTTGTTTTAGTTTACTAAAAATCTTAGGTTTTATTTTTAAATACTTATTATTTTATTTTTTAGGTTTTGAGAACTATAATAACATGTACTTTTAAATGAGACCATGAGGATATAAAAGGAAATTTAAAAATTAAAATGCTTAAACGAGCTGATTTAAAAAATTGAGAGATCTAATTGACCCAAATAATCATAGAGGATCTAATATATTTCTGTGACAATAGTTGGAGGGTTAATCTGATCCTTTTTTTTTTAATGTATAATAAGACATAATAAATATTTTATGATTTTTCTCATATAACAAATGTTTTAGGTGAAATTGGGTGTGATGGAGCCAAAAGAAATTAAACAAAGAACACGAGAATAGCACAAGAAATTATATTTTATTGATAAATATTTTGAGATAATGTGTATAACAATAGTGTGATTGTCAGAAAATTAATACTTTTGCGCTAAGTTTCAAGGCCTATTTATACAAGTTAATGCGAAATATGGGAGCAAATAAAAGATAATCATCCCATTACATAAGATAATTAAAGCACTGTTGTTTGAGGGTCTCCTTCATTATTGAATTGAAATGTTAATGAACCTCACTAACTTTAACTAATAACAATAAAATACAACACATCTAATATATTTTAATGAGATTTGATGCATTAATGTTATCTAATTTATTTTTTCAGAGTTAATTGTTAGTCCAAAAGATACGATATTACAACACAAATTTGCATAATGTGTTGGAATTCTGAGCTATTTGCATAAATATTCCGGACGTAAATATTTAGTCTTGTAGAAATTAAATATTACAGGATCGATCTACGTTGCGAGTAGATCATCGTGGTACATTTACTTTCTCAATCGCATATTCCAGTGAGTGAGAATCAATCAGCGAAGTTAACATGTATCGTCATTATTACATAGTTAATTAAGACAAGTATTAATTAAAGACATAATAATTAAGACATCTCATATTGGGAATCTAACATTGTCTTAATATTTATAAATACATTTACACTATATGGTGTAATAACTAAGTATGCTAGGGACGTTGCATGACGTGCCCACCGTGTGTCCACGCGCGCCACCGTCACCCTGAGCCACGAACCCTAGTTCTTGACAATTGATCTTTGGGACTAGTTGAATGGATTGGTCCAGATCACGTGTTTGCACACCTTGACGTGACATGGCGTAAGTCAGCGCCAGGTGATGAAGTCAACGCACATGTTGATTGTTGGATTCGTGCATGTAATTGTCGCGTTACCATGCCGACCCAAAAATCCCGCGTGTAACTTTCGTGTGTGTTTATTGCTCCAACACAATCCCCAGGTGGTGGGTGGAATGCTTCTAAATAGGCATCACAGGTGCATGCATCATACTTACCGCATTTAGCTTTTTGCACACAAACTCTGCCAAATTTTCACTCTTTCCAAACATAAGGTCTACTTAGTCCCGCTTCTCTTCTGTTTGCCAGAGCTCGCTCGAGTAAGGTGTTGTTTCGACCGAGATGTAGCCGTTTTACCTTTGAGGACAAATTGCCAAAATTGAGCACTACGGTGGTGTATTTGTCTTGCGGGAAGAGTTCAACTCGATTGTTCTTGTTTGGTTACATTTTGTTAGGAACTAAGTTTTAGTTCCCTCCTTAATTTGATGTTTTGATATGTCAAAACTTACTTTAACACTAAGTTTCTAGAGTTCTTTCTTGTAATTCTTGTATAGGATTATTTGAATTGTAATAGAACTTAAGTGCTGAAGACCGAGCAAAGGATATGCTCGAGATTTGAAGAAGTGTTCATGCGTGAAACTTGGTTACACTAAGTATGGCCAAGGCCTATACTGAGTTTGAAAACTCAGTATAGAGATTACCATACTGACTTATGAGAAGTCAGTATGAGGATTGCCCATATTGACTACGGAATGTCAGTATGGAGGCCTTATTTCAAGAGCACATGGAACACAAGGCAAATCAAGCTTAGTCAGACTTAAAGGCGTAGTCAGTACAAGGATGTCCCATACTTGGATTACTCGGACTGAAACTGAGTCTGACAAGATCAGGTAGAAAGTTATGAAAGTACAGAGCAGAGCAGACCTACCAAAGGATGGTTGTGATTGGATCGTTCAATCTTGTCTCTAACGACTAGATTTATAGGTCTAACGAACATAATTTCAAATGTCGGAGGAATCTCCTATAAATAGTCTAACAGTTCGAATAAAGAACTAACAAAAATCTCTCGAAAAGCTAAGTCGACACTCTGCCAGTCTTTCTACTCAAAAGCTCTTTGTTATTCCGTGATTCCGTGCTATGTGGTTCAAAGCATGAGGCTAAGCTTAAAGCTTAAGCTACTTCTTGGTGAATATATCTTTCTAAGGTATATTCATATCAGTCAGTTCCTACTCTGGGAATCTGATTATCTGTCACGCCCCGATTTAATAATATGGCAATATTCAAAGAAATGAGGCACATCGGGCACGAGACTTGCACTTGGGATATCAATTAACAAGAATAGTTCAAGCGAGTAAGAAAGAATCATCACACTTGTCCCAAGTTAAGCAAAAGATATAAGAGGGGTGCCTCCTCAAGAAGGGATCATAGCTTCTTGAGTGAATCAAATATCAGAGTTTTAACAGAGTTAATGATAACAAAAGTCTAATCAAAAGACAATGAGTTTGGCAGCGGAAAGTTATCAAGGAAGTATGTATATGAAGATACACACTTCCGCATCTAACTATTACAAAAAGTGAGTCTTCAGCTCCACTCCCCTGCTACCTCGTACTCTTGCTCCAAATCTTCTATTAACCTGCGCATTTTAGAAATAATGCGAGGGGCTAAGTACAAATTGTAGTTAGTGAACACATGCCCGAAAACATATATATATAAGTTTGTCATGCCTTTTATATCAGGTCGCACATGGGGTTTTTAAGTTTGAAATCCTCCCATGGCACCAAAACATTTTATGAATGAGCTAGCTCTTTTACACAGTTAAACTATCTGCAATTAAATATGTGACTGGGAGGTGGCCACCAACCACAGTCACGATGCTAGTCCATGTAGGGCGGAACCCTTTAACACGATAGCATTAAGTGCACTAACCCGTGGCATCTTATCATACCAACCGGGCACGATCGTTAAAGACTCGCATTACGCGCAGTCAACATTTACGTTCCCACGTATAATATTCTTCTCTAAGTGGGGTTCCCCCACAGAGAGGACAGATAGCAACGAAAACAATAGGCAATGACAAAGCATTTAAAACAAAACATTTTATCTCATGCTTGATTTCTTTGAAAAGAAAACATCATTTTTATTTTATTTTAGCCCACGATATAGGGTAAAAGAAAGGCCACCTTAGTTGGTGCAATTATGCGGTCCGCTGATCTAGTAATTGACCTTCTCCTTGCCCCTTCCTATGTCATAAGGAATACGGGTAAATCCTCAATGGATAATAGATTTATTTAAAATCTAACTCATCAAATAATTCTAGACTCTTAATCGATCTTGGACTTCTCAAGTTTGAGCCATCGGATAAGGAAGAATGACTTTGGCAAGTTAGTTTGACGAATAAAGTAGTCAAACGTTACATCAACAACTCGTGATTCAATATCGAGCATTATTTCAAGAAACATGAGTAGTAGTTCAAGTTGATTGAACAAAACGAATGACTTTGTCAAGTGACTAAGTACCTTCAAGAGCTTAAGATTAAAAGATGTTTCATATTCATTATGAATCATCGTACATTGCTTGAGAGTATAAGAACTCACCAAGTTGTTTCAACAAAGTGATCGAAGAGGCTCTTGATCTTAGACAAAGATCGAATTTAGATTTCAACGGTTGTGGTTAAACAAGTTTGGTTTAACAATAAGCTTCGAAGGGAGTTCGAGTTACAAGAGTTTGGTCAAGCAAATCAATTGATTTGAATTAAAAAGATTCTTGGAGAAGTTATGGAAGATAACATCTCAATGTCGATTGATACAAGGAATACCGATCGAAATTGGAATTCAATTAATTAAAGGAGGAATTTAGAATTTAGATATTATAGTATAATTCAATCAATCGAAGGGATATCAAGGGATATGGACGATAAGTTGAATCGATTGAAGAATGAAAGTTAAGGATTCCAAGTTATGTGTCTGTGTCGATCGACATAGGTGGTGTCGATCGACATGGATGTTGGACATACATAAGTGTGTCGACCAAAGCATGTGTCGACCGGTTTAGTTTGTGTCGGTCGACAGGAAGGAATGTCGGCCGAATTCACATGTGTGTCGACCGACACCAAGTGTGTCGATCAAAATGAGGTGTGTGTCGACCGACACCAAGCGTGTCGATCGAAATGGCTTATTATGTCAAGAATGTCGATCGAAATGAGGTGTGTCGAACGGTACAAGGGTTAACAACAAAATATTAAGGAATAACATCTGTGTCGATCGACACAAATTGTGTCGATCGAAATTTTGGCTTCATTTCGGTCGACACAATTTGTGTCGATCGAAATTGTGGCTCTGTTTCAGTCGACACAATCTGTGTCGGTCGAAACAGAGGCTTGAAGCCTTCGGCGGAATTTTTGTGTTTTGGCTCTAACGGTTATCCGGACTCGTCCAATCGATTTCTAACAACACCAAACGGTTCCTAAATATATATAATGAGTCTAGACATGATTCAAACTATCAAAACATGTTGGAATCGAGATTTAATCATAACATTACCATATTGGACAAACATGCCAAAAATGCTCCAAAATCAACACAAATCGATTCCTAGGTCGATATATCGTCTCTAGGCTCATAATATAACATGCTAAACATGCATACGTACTCATCAACTCAATATCAAGCCTAGATCATGGAATTTAAAAACTAGGGCAAAAATCATAACATGTTTAAATCGATAAAATAGCTAGAGGGAGGTTCGATTTATACCTTTAGGACGTTTATAAGTCCTCGTGAGCTTGATCAACCTTTGATTCGTCGATTTCCCACTTCAAAACACAAAGGAATGGAAAACTAAGTTCGAAAATGAAAGGGAAACGGAGAGAGGGTTCCGAAAAGGTATAACTTTACCTTAAAATCTCCTCGCAGGAGCTTCGTCGGAGCTCGCCGGAATATTGCCGAAAATCTCGCCGGAAATCTCTAGAGAGTTTTTGAGAGAGAAAGTGGAAGTGGTGGAGTGAGAGGGGAAGTTATATTTATAGAGGGAGGTGAGGGGTAACCTTGTAATTACCGAAAGTCAAAAAGGTTAAAGTGATTGTCATTCGCTTATCACATCGGTCACTTTAACATCACCTCACGTCAACTCCACATCTCTTCGCGTCATTGCACGGGAGACCGTGATATTTCGTCGATACACGAACGTTTATCGATCGATGTTATCCCGATACAAAAATGTCGATCACCGAATAATTAATCGAGATTAATTTAACTAATTTAATATTTATTTATTCTACTCGAAATAAGATTGGCAATTAAATAAATGCCCAAAATAATAAATTTCCAAATCAAATTGATCGCATAACTTCGAATTAAATTCGATGACAAAATAAAATGTCGGAAATTCGATAAATACATTAAAATTTACGAGGGGTGTTACATCCTCCCCCACTCAAAAAAAATTCTGTCCCGAAATTTCGCAGACTACAAAAAGAGTTCGGGATACTTTTCCTTCATCTTGTCTTCGAGTTCCCATGTTGCTTCTTCAGTGCCATGATGTTTCCATAGAACTTTGACAAGGTTGATCTTCTTATTGCGGAGCTCTTGGGATTTGAAATCCATGATTGCTTCTGGTCCTTCTTCATAAGTTAGATCGGGCTGGAGCTGAACTTCATCTTGATGAATAACGTGCCTCGGATCAAAAACGTACTTTCGTAGTTGCGACACGTGAAAGACATTATGGACATTTCAAAAACTCGGTGGCAAAGCCAAACGATATGCTACGGCTCCAATTCTCTCTAGAATCTCGTAAGGGCCAATATATCGAGGTCTAAGTTTACCTCTAGCTCCAAAACGAAAAACTCCCTTAGAGGGCGATATCTTCAAAAATACTTTATCTCCGACTTCAAAAGTCAACTCAGTTCGTCTCTTGTCAGCGTAGGACTTCTGTCGATCTTGAGCTTCTTTGATTCTAGCACGGATCTGTCGGACAATTTCTCTCATCTCAGCGACTGAGTCAGGTCCTAAAACCTTTTGTTCTCCGACTTCATCCCAATACAAGGGAGATCTGCACTTTCTTCCATAAAGTGCTTCATATGGGGCCATTCCAATGGTGGCTTGAAAGCTGTTATTATATGCAAATTTGATCAATGGTAGAACGACTTCCCATTTCACCCCTTGGTCTAGAACGACTGTTCTGAGCATATCCTCTAGGGTCTGAATGGTTCTCTCAGTTTGACCATCAGTTTGAGGGTGAAAGGCAGTGCTGAAGTTCAATCGAGTTCCGAGCTCTTTCTGTAAGCTCGTCCAAAATCATGAAGTGAACTTCGCATCTCTGTCGGAGGTAATCGTTGTTGGCACTCCATGTAGTCGTATGATTTTCTTGACATAAATTTGGGCCAACTTATCTGATCCATACGTAATCTGAATCGACAGAAAATGCGCACTCTTGGTCAAGCGATCCACGATTACCCAAATAGCAGTGTTTCCTCTTTGGGACTTGGGTAAACCGGTTACAAAATCCATTGCTATTGCATCCCATTTCCACTTAGGGATGTTAAGAGGTTGTAACTTTCCATACGGCCTCTGATGCAATGCTTTCACTTGTTGACAGGCCAAACAACATTCTACGAATGTGGCAATATCTCGCTTCATGCCTTCCCACCAAAATTTAGACTTCAAGTCTTGGTACATCTTCGTACTTCCAGGGTGGGCAGTGTACGGGGTTTCATGTGCTTCTCTCATGATTTCTTCTTTCAAATCATCCACCTTCGGCACACACAATCTTCCGTCGTACATTATGGTATTATCGGAAGCTTCTTGAAAGTTTGCGACTTTCTTCTCACGAATCTGAAGTCGTATCTTCTCCAAACCTTCATCTTTTCTTTGTGCTTCCAAAATTCTCGTCCTTAAATCAGGACTTGCCAATAAGGATGCTATTCTTGTACTCACCGTTTCTGGTGGTGTGACTAATTCAAGATTCAACCCTTCAAAATCCTTGATCAATTCGCCCTTTTGCGTTATCACAGCACAAGCTTTGGCTGGAGCTTTTCTGCTCAACACATCAGCTACAGTATTAGCTTTACCAGGATGATAATTGATGTTCAAGTCATAATCCTTCACTAATTCCAACCACCTTCTTTGCCTCATATTCAGGTCTTTCTGCTCATAGAAGTACTTAAGGCTCTTGTGGTCAGTAAAGATTGCACATCTAGCTCCGTAGAGATAATGTCTCCAAATCTTTAACGCATGGACAATTGCTGCTAACTCCAGGTCATGGGTTGGATATAGGGCTGGCAATTTTTGACACGACACGATAACACGACACGAACCCGCACGATAATATTGGGGTTAAACACGACACGATGCGACACGACACGAACACAACAAAACACGACACGAACACGAACACGATAATTATCTGTTAAGAACCTGATAATTACAAGTTTAAACGATAATTACCTGTTAACATGAAACGATTATTACCTGTTAACACGATATTGACACGAATCTGACACGAACACAACACGAACACGACACGAACACGAAAATCTTTTAAGAAAAAAATAATGGATAACACGAACACGACACGACACGACACGAACACGATATAATTATCGGATAACATAATATATTATCATATAACACGATCCGACACGAACACAACACGAACACGACACGAAATCTTGTGTTCTTAACGGGTCGACACGATAATGACCCAACACGCACGAATTGCCAGCCCTAGTTGGATAGTTTAATTCATGCGTCCTCAACTGACGTGATGCATATGCAACCACTTTGCCTTCTTGCATCAAAACACAACCTAGACCATTTTTGCAGGCATCCGTATACAACTCATAATCTTTTTCTTCTTCTGGTACTGCCAAAACAGGGGCAGTGGTCAAGAGTTCTTTCAAACGTTGGAAACTCGCTTCACACTCTTCACTCCATGTATACTTGATTCCTTTCCTCAGAAGTTGAGTCATTGGTCTGGCAATCTTAGAAAATCCTTCGATGAATCTACGATAGTATCCTGCCAGTCCAAGAAAACTTCGAACTTCATTCGGGTTTTTAGGAGCTTTCCACTCCTTTACCGCTTGTATTTTAGCTGGGTCTACCGTGATTCCTTCTGCAGACACAATGTGTCCTAGGAACATCACTTCTTTCAACCAAAATTCGCACTTGCTAAACTTAGCATACAGTCTCTCCTTTCGTAGGGTTCTCAAGACTATTCTCAAATGCTCTCGATGTTCTTCTTCACTCTTCGAATAAACAAGAATGTCATCTATGAAGACTAGAACAAAATTGTCAAGATATGGATGAAACACGCAATTGATAAGGTCCATGAATACTGCCGGCGCATTTGTCAATCCAAAATGCATCACTATGAACTCATAGTGGCCGTATCTTGTCCGAAAAGCTGTCTTCGGAATATCTTCTTGACGTATTTTCAACTGATGATATCCAGATCTAAGGTCAATCTTTGAGAAGACCTTTGCTCCCTTAAGTTGATCAAAGAGATCGTCAATCCTCGGGAGGGGATACTTGTTCTTCAGAGTGAGTTTATTCAACTCCCGGTAATCAATACACATACGCATAGATCCATCCTTCTTCTTTACGAACAGGACAGGTGCTCCCCAAGGCGATACGCTAGGTCGAATGAATCCCAGATCTAATAGCTCTTGTAACTGCACTTTCAACTCTTGCAGTTCCTTAGGGGCCATCCTATATGGAGCTTTTGATATAGGAGCTGCACCTGGTTCAAGATCGATAACAAATTCCAATTGCCTGTCTGGCGGCAATCCAGGTAGCTCATCAGGAAAAACATCTTCAAATTCCCTTACGACTTCTACATTACTGATGGTGATGTCCTTCTTGTCATCCTCATTGAGGTACACAAGGTAAGCTCGACTGTCTTTCATGCTGGCCAATCGGTACGCTTGCATTGCGGAAATTAAGGGAATCCTGGTTCCTTTCCGAACTTTGTACAAGTGTACAGGTTCTCTCCCAGGCTGTCCAAAAGACACAATCCGGTCTTTGCACCGAATGGTAGCATGGTTCTCTTCTAACCAGTCCATTCCTAGTATAACATCCACGTCTCTCATTTGTAGGACGTTCAAACCGTTGGCTCTTAGTGTGCATGCTCCAAAAGAAATTTCTAGGGTTGGACAAATAAGATTCGAGAGGGCTGATCCTCCAGTTGGGGTTACTATACACAAGTCATTCTTCGTTCTCTCGGTACTAAGCCCTAGATTCTGAACGCAATCTTCGGATACGAATGAATGCGATGCACCAGTATCAAAAAGCACAATAACTGGCGAATGATCGATCAGTCCCATACCTGTCAGGTTTCCCTGATCTTCTTTCCCTTTTGGTTGTTCCAGAGCATAGGCTCGTCCTTGTCGTGCTTGCTATTGAGCTGGTTGTTGCTGCTGCGGCTGTTGTTGCTGAGGCACTTGCCGAATCGGCTTGGTTTGGATAGTGCAGTTACGAGTGTTTCACAGTTGTGACTGGCCTTGCAATGCACGCAATTGGGTGTTGCCTTGATTGTTCTGGCGCTGGTTGCAAAAATCTGGCCGATTGTTGCCCTGGCGACACTGCGATGAATAATGTCCCAGACGTCCGCAGTTGTAGCAGGTGGCACGGTAAGCAGCGCATTCTCCTTGGTGGTCTCTTCCACAGTGATTGCAGCGTTTGATGGAGAAGTTGCTTTGACGGTTGTTCCCTTGGTTCTGAAAATTCCTTTGATTTCCGGCTTGGTTGTTGCGGAAATTCTGATTGCCTTGCCAATTTCTTTTCTGTCCGGCTGCCGAAGTCTGTAGGACATCTTCTTGCTTTCTCTTGGTTCCTGCTTCAGTTGATGGCTCTAGCTTGTTAGACAAGAGAGCTGCTCGCAGTCCGTTCTTCAGTGCAGCTTCAATGTTTAAGGCTCGTTGCAGTGAGTCCTTGTAGTCCAATCCAGTCAGGCAAGCAATGGAAGCTTGGATGGATGTTCGTAGTCCAGACATGAATTGGAGTGCCTTCTTCTGCTCAGTGTTCACCGCATCTGGGGCATACTTCGACAGACTGTTAAAGATACGGTCGTACTCCATCACGGACATTTCTCCTTGTACCAGGCGGTGAAATTCTGCCTGCTTCTGAACTAGATACGTCAAAGGAATATACTTGGTGTAGAACTCCTCCTTAAAGTTGTCCCAAGTTAGGGCACCTTCTTGCTCTGGAGTGAGCGTCTTTAGATGGGTATCCCACCAATGTTCAGCCTCGTCAGTTAACTGGAAGGAAATGCACTGGACTTTCTCCTGGTCAGTGCAGTTGAGAATTCTAAAAATTCGCTCTATGGATTTGATCCATGTCTCAGCTTTTGGCGGGTCCTCAGTTCCATCTAACAGTGGAGGATTTTGTCGGGTAAAGATTTCTCCAATTCTTCTAGGTTCGACAGGAGGTACATGTGCCTCTTCTTCGTAATAATCCCAGTCTTGCTCAGGATGCGGTCCATTGCCTTGTTCCTGATGTGGTTCATTGGGATTGTTGGGTGGTTGGCCTCGTCCTCGGCCTCTTCCTCGGCCTCTTCCACGACCTCGACCACGGCCTCGGCCTCTTACAGGGGCTTCTCTGGGCGGCATTCTGCAAAGTAAATAATTGTTAAAAGGGTATTCAGGACCCTAAGTACACACGGTGTGTGTCGAAAAATCCTTTTCAGGATTTGCAGGGAAGTCAACAATGATAAATACAAATATGTTTGACATAATGGGTTATCCCACAATTTAGGGTTAACCGTCTTTTTTTTTTTTTTTTAGGGACGATATTCCCCGAAACACTTGGTGATAGCCAAGTTAACACAATTTTCGCAAAGATAGAAAATTCATGACAAAATTCAAACATAACAATATGTTATACATCCGAAACCCGAAAAGTGGGCGGGTAGCATTTTCGCTTTGAAAATCTTGGGGTTGCCGTGTTTGAAAAATTGGCTTCCCAAATACCAGTTAGTACAATCATTGTTCATCTCCCGTAGGAGGCATCCTAATTACGATTACATTCACGACATACAGAAGTTAGGAAATGGGCCAACAAGGCACCTTACAGTCACAGTCCTACAACATACATCTAGTAGACAATTACATATATGCTTCTAGTAGTCCAGGCAAGGCTGGCAATCAGTAATCCTCATCCAACAAGTCGAACATCCCGTCGTCGGAGCAGTCAATGATTTCCGGGGAAGTAGGAAGTTCCTCGGGGTCTTCTTCTTCATCAACATTTCCGGGTTCGTCACCCCATTCCTGTTGCCACTGATGTGGCCAGTTATCTGCCACCCAATCGAAAGCCATCGGGACTTGCCCATCATTTCCTTCTTCAGCCATATTCTGTTCGTCTCCCGCCTCTTGACTGTCTCCTCCTTCATCACCCTCTTCTTCTTCTTCTTCCTCTTCATTCTCCTCTGGATCCTCATCCTCTTCATCCCCATTGGCTTCCTCATCATCCTCAGCTTCGTCGTCCGACCCTTCTTCACCTTCGGGATCTAGGTATTGATCCCCGAGTCGATCACGCATCTCGTGTCTCCAGGCTGCTGGTACGGGGCGGTCCCAATCAGGATTCTGAGAATCTTCGGAGTCATCATCAGGATAGGCAGGATAGTGACTGGCGTCTAGCTCCTCATCTCTGGGTCTGTAGGAGGAGTCTTCTTCCGGGTCTTCCTCGGATTCGCTGTCAGATACGAAGCTTCTAGCTTGGGAAGATCCCGCTTCGATGTCGTGGGGTTGCGGTGGATCCTGGAAGGTGGCTCGCTGACGGCGGATGAGGGTAATGAATCCCTCCAGGTCAGACTCATCAGCAGGGGAGTCATCCAAGTAGTTCACAACATTGGCCTGAACCCACGGTTGCCACTGAGGGGGCATTAGTTCGGCCAGGCGGCGCAGTCCCTCGGTCCAAGTCACTCCATGTGGATGAGCATCCATCCAGAATTTGTAAAAGTCTGACAGGAAGCGGCTCAGGGAGTCTCCTTGGCAGACTCGGTAGCTCCGGAAGTAACTGACCCTTCTTTCTCCTGAGGCGTTGCTTGGTAACGGCTTACGGTGGGTGAACTTGCGTCGAGCCATCTGCGAATAGGTAGAAACAAGAATCAGGTGGTCAGCAGATAATTATAGTGGTTTGCGCGATTTAAATAGTGGAAGTAACGCAATTATAAGGTAATAATTCTAGGTTCGGCTACGGCGCATAAGAATCCTATCTTAGTACATACTTACTTTAAGTCTCTTGCGAAGGTAGACTAAAAATGCTCCCTAAAGCATCTAAGTTTTCTAATAAGGCCTTTATAATTAAAAGCATTCGTAATGCATATGGAAATTTTCATGAAAATGCAACAATTTATGCACTAAAAACCTTTCATAATAGAATGCAACTGTTTATGCATTTGGACTCGTCATGAACTTTGATAAAAAGATGCAACAATGTACGCATAAAAACTTTAATGCAACTATTTATGCAACATCCTTTTCTTGCTGCGGCGCCGAGTACGAGTGCAGGAGCTGGAGCTGGTAGAGAGAGGTTCTCAACTTATCAATAAATTGGAGGCCTCGAAACAAGGAGGACCTCGGTTCAGAGCGAAAAGAAAATTTTCAAACCTCGCTTTGATACCACTTTGTCACGCCCCGATTTAATAATATGGCAATATTCAAAGAAATGAGGCACATCGGGCACGAGACTTGCACTTGGGATATCAATTAACAAGAATAGTTCAAGCGAGTAAGAAAGAATCATCACACTTGTCCCAAGTTAAGCAAAAGATATAAGAGGGGTGCCACCTCAAGAAGGGATCATAGCTTCTTGAGTGAATCAAATATCAGAGTTTTAACAGAGTTAATGATAACAAAAGTCTAATCAAAAGACAATGAGTTTGGCAGCGGAAAGTTATCAAGGAAGTATGTATATGAAGATACACACTTCCGCATCTAACTATTACAAAAAGTGAGTCTTCAGCTCCACTCCCCTGCTACCTCGTACTCTTGCTCCAAATCTTCTATTAACCTGCGCATTTTAGAAATAATGCGAGGGGCTAAGTATAAATTGTACTTAGTGAACACATGCCCGAAAACATACATATATAAGTTTGTCATGCCTTTTATATCAGGTCGCACATGGGGTTTTTAAGTTTGAAATCCTCCCATGGCACCAAAACATTTTATGAATGAGCTAGCTCTTTTACACAGTTAAACTATCTGCAATTAAATATGTGACTGGGAGGTGGCCACCAACCACAGTCACGATGCTAGTCCATGTAGGGCGGAACCCTTTAACACGATAGCATTAAGTGCACTAACCCGTGGCATCTTATCATACCAACCGGGCACGATCGTTAAAGACTCGCATTACGCGCAGTCAACATTTACGTTCCCACGTATAATATTCTTCTCTAAGTGGGGTTCCCCCACAGAGAGGACAGATAGCAACGC
>JAPKLW010004403.1:0-27693 GCA_026898455.1 Plectranthus barbatus
AAAGGAAACCACTTCCCTTGAAGAATAACTAAAACATATTTACAGGATATCAAAACTAGGAAAAGTTTAAAACCAAAGGAAAAAAATGAAACAACAAGAGTTGCCTATGATGGCCAACGAGAGCTCATTCAATCTCCTACAACTACTAGTGTTGTTTAATTAAATTGTAATATGATCGAAATAGGATTAAAGGACCGAAGAAGCCCATTAATAATGGCAAAAACATAGGACAAATGAATAATATTCACTTACCTACATCGAAAGAGAAATAATCACTTGGCTCAAACATATGCTTTCATTTGGTATACCAAATGCAACAAAGGACACCACTTAATTTGAAGGACAAGCAGAACATATCTACAAGATTTTCTGAAATAGGAAGGATTAAACATAAAGGGATGAAACATTGAAAATAAAACTACAAAGAGTTATTCCTAGATGATCTTCAGCAGCTCACTGGATCTTCTTCAACAACAAGTATCATAGAATTAAATCCTAATAAGGTGTGATTTTGCTAATTCTTCTTAGAGAAAAACTAAATATCCCCCTTAAACAAGAGCCTCCATGAATCCTCCCCTTCCCCCAATATCTCCAATCAAACAAGACCTAAAATATATAAACACCATACTACACGTCAAATTGCAGTTCCAATCCTACATTCAATACAATAGCTATCAACTGCAGCCAAATCTCCAGCAGACACATAAGACTACAAGAGAGTAAGAAGTTCCACAAATTTATACTAGAACAGATTTATAATTTTTTGGAAGATTTCTCAGCAGCAGTTCCCTAGACTTAAACGCCTTCAACTTAGCTGTTGTGAGGATCTTCTTGAAGTCCCAATTGAGTTGGCTGATGTTCCGAGCTTTCAAGAGTTGGACTTGATTAGTTGTAACCATGCAGCTGATGAATCAGCCAGGAAAATACAAGTAAAGGTAAAGGAGAACAATATGATGCCTGGCAACGTTGTACGTCAATTCAGGGTTTCCATTATTCCTTACGTATAATCACATCCCATCTCGTTGTAGCTGATCGAACAGGTATATATATATGCAAATTACTTAATTCAAGTTTCAACCTTTAAACGATATTCTATTTTCAAACTGATGCGGAACGGAATATTGCTATTGCTTATTCCAATCCCTACATCTTATGGCTGAACGCCTGTCATTTTTGTGAATATATATATATATATATATGTGTATGTGTGGGGGGGGGGAGTGGATCGGGTAGTAAAAATTAGTGCTAAAATGCTAATTATATTGGATTAATTAGTATATTACACTTGGTTATTTTCTATATTATGCTCAATCAATTTGCATAACTTTTCTTTAACTACCAATTTGAAAAAACTAATCTTGACCATCTATTAATTAAAATCAAAAGTTAAGATTCATTCTTATTTAATATATTCTCACTTATTAGCATTTGATCCATATATATATATATATATATATATATATATATATATATATATTCTTAAGATGATGCATTGCTTATTGATGGCTAATGTTGCAGAAGAAGCAAGTGAAGTTGAAGCAGGAGATTTATGTACTTTCCAATTTGATGAAATAAAAAATGCATGGTGTTGGATTGGTGATGAAATAAATGCATGAGTGTAGTTATTATTCTGTTAATTCCTTTCCCTAGAACTATTTTCACCCTAGGTAGAAAAAAGCTAGGAATATGTTGGAAGGAAAAGAATTTGAATGTTTAATTTGTTGGAGTGTAATGAATGTTTTTATGTAACAATTTGCTTAAATTATTGTCTTTCCCGCACTCCTAAAAATGTTGAATTCTATTTTCAATCACTTTTCTTTTTTAAATCTTTCAAAATGTCCTAAAGTCCATTTAGCTAAGGGATTTTGTCCTAATTTTTTAAAATTATGGAATTATGTCTCAAAGTTTATTTAGGTGATTTTGTCCCGATTTTTTTAAAATTATAAAATTATGTCCGAATGTTTAGTATATTAAGTAAATATGTCATCAATTAATAGCAACGTTAATTTCGCGTTCAGTCACATTTAATACCGATTTGGCAAATGATAGGATTTTTTATTTTTTAATTAATAAGTTTTTCAAGTTACATTGTTTTATTGAAAATATTTATTTTTATTTTTAGAAAAGTAATATCAATTAAAAACATTATATTGTCATTGATGTATAAACATTTAACATCTTACTTGAAAGAAAATTAATTTTGTTAAAGACAAATGATATTTTTATTTAATATAGTAAAGATTTAGAATATGTATTCCTAACAAAATAAAAAGCCACATCATTTGATACATCAATATTTAATGTATGGTTCAGCGCAAAATTAATATTGTTAATAACAGAGAACACATTTATCTAAAATATTAAACATAGAGACATGATTTTATAATTTCAAGAAATTGGGATAAAATTACCGAATTAAATAAATTTTAGGATATTTTGAAGGACTTTCCCTTATTTTTTTTTCTTTTCTTGAATTGACATTGAATTCTGTTTTCAATTATTTATTTCTTTTTTATTAAGAAAGGGAGGGAGAGATGAATAGTCTCTAATGCACCATTACAAGTGTTGGTCCCAAACATAAAAAATGATTAAGTGTGTATTCGTTGTAATCGGGTGGGTCCAATTATTTATTTAATATAACTAATGTTGTAGTTTAGCAGTTTATAGTGAGCAGATTAAAAAGTCTTAAACTTGAATCTCATTTTGGCCTTCTGCTGGAGCTATTGTTATCAATGTTGTAAAAATCACTAGGCGCTAGTCGGGCGGTCGAGGGGGGCCTAGCGCCTAAGCGGTCTAGGCGGGGATTAATCGGATTCTAGGCGGTTTAAGTTTTTTTATTTTTTTATTTTCTATATATCTCAAGTATATATAAAAATCTTACCAACAAATTATATATTTAAAAAGCAAGTAAATTTCAACATTTTATATGTATCTCAAGTAATATTCCTGCAACAAACATCCTCACATTTAAATCCAAACGTATAAATATTCTTGCAACAAGCACTTTTATATTTAAAAGCAAAATCCAAAATAAAAGTAAATCATAAACTAAAGTTTAAATATTCCTGCAACAAATATCATCACAATTCAAATCAATCCAAAATAAAAGCAATGAACAAAGCAAAGCCTAAAATAAAAGCAAACCATAATGAAAGTTAAATATTCGGACTACAACCATCCACACATTCGGTGGGGCCGTGGGTGGAGGAGTATGGCGTGCGGAGGTGAGGATTGAGGAATCGTGAATTTGGTTGGGAAATTTGATTGGGGAATAAAATTAGTTTTACACATTTATTCTAATTTTATATTTTTATGTTTTTAAATATTTTTTGAAATTAAAATTTAAAAATTGAATTTACAATTGAAAATAAAATTTAAAAATTGAATCTACAATTAAAATTTACTTCAGCCGATTTTTTTTCAATTAATCAGCGATTAATCCGATTAATCCGATCCGATTAATCCGCCTAGACCGATTAATCGCCGATTAATCACTGATTAAATTAAAACTGGTTTTTCTAGCCGATTTTGCATTTATCGGGGCGGTGGACCTCCGCCTACTGATTAATCGGCGCCTAGGCGGTCCTAGGCGCCGATTTTTACAACATTGATTGTTATCATGGAGGATGGTGAAAATGCATCCAATCGCAGCTCATAAATTGGCACGTCGTCAATCTGGAGATTCAGGATCGTTCGTTGTACAACAATGACTTCAACATGTTTTGGCGATCATAATCATAATATGTATAGTATGAACAAGCAAAAAAACTCACAGCAAACCTATCAATTTTATTGTGTGGGTTTTCTTTATTGTGCATATTGAATTAATGGTAGTCCTCTAAATAATATAGCGTATTTTTTTTTGTACAGTATGTGATCTGCAGTGGTCATAATTCCTTTATTGATATAATTGTTCTCATTTCTAACTTAAAATAGAGAGTATTTGTTAGTTTTAGAGCACTCATATATAGGTGGTTCACCATTTGTAATAAAATTTTGATGTCACCTCTATATAGTAGTAATGATTAATTTGTGTAAGGTGTGGATAAATTGATTCAATCCAGAAGTTATTTGGGTCGATTTGGATAAACTCAGTTCCAAAATCTGTCTTCATTATTATATTTGATCAAAACTAGGCATTTTACTGTTTAATCAAACTTATTAATGTTGAATCTTTGATGTATTATAATGTGCTTAAAATTAATTGCGTCCAACTCAAACTCTTGGGAGATTTGAGTATCGAAAGACTTTGCCTTGCTTGGTTCTGTAAAATTGACCAAGAAAAAACTACTTATTATTTGAGAAACATGTCATCTCCATTAGAAATGTCGACATTGGGAGATAATCTTGTGGGAGGATGAAAGAGTATAACAATGGCGATCAAGTTTCCAAAATCTGCAAGAGTCTAAAAAGTGGAAATGAGTGTCTAATTAGATGTGATTAATTACATTGTGCGTGAACTTGGTTCCTTTGTATGATCAAACAGAGCGTTCAAGAGAGAGAGAGAGAATTATTATACAGAAAATGCTTGAGTTAAAAAAAAAAAAAAAAAGATAAATGTCCAAACAAAAAATGAGCAACTAAATGAGATCAGTTAACTACTACCTTCACTCCTTGTTCAAGACTTTGGGAACTTTGATATAAGAATCTTCATATTTGGGCACTGCACCTATTATTGCATCCCTACAACACACACATCCAATCTCATTTTAGGTTTATATAATTAACCGTGTGATTCTCTCATTTTATCAACATATTTCTCTACCTATTATCAAATACTCCAGGCAGATCATCCCGCAAATTGTCGCCTTCAGTTTCTGCATCCAACAAAACAAATAAATCTCTATCCTATAAATCATACAATTAATCAATTTCTCTTCTCATCTTCTACAAAGCAACCTAACGAGAGTTTTCTGCGAATATAACATGGCTTGTAAAGAATCTCATCTGTAATACAAATAATATTATCCAGCTATCAATAATCAGGATTTAAGTTCCCCTTTATCATTGAAGAGAATTTTTATTGTCCTGTCCAACTATTTTCAAATGAGCTCATAGAAAGTATAACACATGGTGAACTTGAACTGAAATTGATTCAACATAAATTTGATAATACCTTCAAATATTCATGGAGGAGAGGTTCAGAGTTTTTACGGTTTCATGATTTTTGGCATCCCAGTAGCATCATATACTTGCAAAAGATTAAATAAAGTGTTCATGAACCTGCTCTGATGGCTGGTTTAATGCTCTGAAGGTCAACGGCCTGAAGCTGCCCAAACCTGTTCCATATCAACATTACAATACTTATTTAGCTAACTATGGAACACTAATATATATCATAGGAAGGTAACAATACGGAAGAATCCACAGCAATAACAAATAACAATGGCGAGACGTTATGAAAAACATTGGCTGAATAATATTCACTTAACTACATAGTGAGAGAAACAGCCGCTAGTTGTTCTAACAGGGTGTTGCCATCTGTTATACGAGACGCAAAACAAAGGAAACCAATTCCCTTGAAAAATAACTAAAACATATTTACAGGATATATCTCAAAACTAGGAAAAGTTTAAACCCAAAGGAAGAAAATGAAACAACAAGAGTTGCCTGCGGATGGCCATCGACAGCTCACTGGATCTCCTACAACTGCTAGTGTTGTTTAATAAAATTGTAGTATGATCGAAATAGGATGAAAGTACCGAGGAAGCCCATTAATAATGGCAAAAACATAGGACAAATGAATAATATTCACTTACCTACATCGAAAGAGAAATAATTACTTGGCTTAAACATATGCTTTCATTTGGTATACCAAATGTAACAAAGGAAACCACTAAACTGAAGGACAAGCAGAACATATCTACAAGATTTTCTGAAATAGGAAGTATTAAACATAAAGGGATGAAAAATTGAAAATAAAACTACAAAGAGTTATTCCTAGATGATCTTCAGCAGCTCACTGGATCTTCTTCAACAACAAGTATCATAAAATAAAATCCTAATAAGGTGTGATGTTGCTAATTCTTCTTAGAGACAAACTAAATATCCCCCTTAAACAAGAGCCTCCGTAAATCCTACCCTTCCCCCAATATCTCCAATCAAACACGACCTAAAATATACAAACACCATACTACACGTCAAATTGCAGTTCCAATCCAACATTTAAAAAATGTTGAATCAAACTCACACACACTAGAGTATACACGCATAAAATACACCAATAAAAACGCACAAAATGAGATAGATTACCAGTCTACCACTTGTCGGATTTTAGGAGCAAATTCATCCACCTAGAGAACACAAAAATCAAAATATGATAAAAAGGAAGAAGAAGAAAAAGCAAGTGAATTTAAGAAGGGAATCCAAATTGCAATTCAGACTTGTTCCGGGGTGAGAGAAATCCGAGCTGTTTCAGCCAAACGCGACACATATGGGGCCTCAAGGCTCGATTTCACGGCGTATAATCGCTTAATTGGTAGAAGCGACTTTGGACAACCGCTTTTTCCGAAGCTGAAGAGCGGCGGGTTTGCTCGAAGTAGCACGGCTGCTCTGCTACCCATTTCTGATGAAGAGAGAGAGAGAGATATCTATTGATTTATATTTTATTTTATTTTATTCAGATTTCTCTCTCGTAAATTACTTGGGCCATTTTCGATGTTGAAATGAACTCCTTGAGCAATTATATTTAATTACAAATTTTAATCTATTTATAAAAAAATATTTTTTTTCAATCCACTATAACCTTAATAGAAAAATAAAACCGATTAATGAATTTCATTTATACAAAATATATAATTAGATTTACACTGTAAATTAATTGCGCGAAAAAATTGTATGAGACCATCTCGTGGATACTATTTGTGCTAATGGGTATCAATTGTCACTCTCACTTTATTTATATGTTTAAAAGCCATTTTTTATAAAACTATAAGTTTTATAGTCACTCTCTACTTTTGTCTTATTCTCTTTTCTATTTTCGGCTATTAATACTTAATTATATTCAATTTCATATTTATATTCAAAATTAATTTTTCATTTATATTAAATTTTGACTCTTTTAAATTGGTAGGTGAATAGTAATAACTATTCATTTATTTTATATATCTACCCAGTTAGATAAATAATAATTATAACTACTTCGAACATTTTAAAACTTTGCCATACTCTTTTTATTCTCTGTTTCTTTAAAATTTATCTCTTTTCTTTGTTTTCTTACGTCTATATATTTTTGCTAAAATACTTTGAAGATTTTGAAGTTCCGTGTGAGCAAAAAGTTGGGATATAATATTTTAAAGATATTTTGAAGGTATGTTTGTTTTGTTTTAGTAGGTTTTACTAAAAAAATTTAGAATTTAAACCCTAAACTTTTCAAAACTCATCATCATATTCTCGTTGAAAAAAAAAACAATTTTCTTCATCACTCAAAAAATATAGAAGTGATGACTCGAAAATTGTTTTTCAAGTGATGACTAAAATCATAGAATAATAATTTTTGAGTCATCACTCGAAAAGTATAGAAGTAATGACTTGAAAATTATTTTTCAAGTGATAACTAAAATTATAGAAAAATAATTTTCGAGTTATCACTTTAAAAAATTAGAGAAAAATAATTTTCGAGTCATCACTCGAAAAGTATAAAAGTGATGACTCAAAAATTGCCTTTCTATAATTTTTGAGTGATGACTCGAATTCTATAATTTTCGAGTCATCACTCGAAAAATATAGGAGTGATGACTCGAAAATTGTAGAAACAATTTTCAAGTCAACAATTTTTTATTCATCGGATGACTCGAAAATTGTTCTTCTACAGATTTTGAGTCATCGGATGACTCGATGTTTATGATGTCTATTTTTTTAATTTTGTATTTATCTAATTTTTAACTTTTAGTCGTTGCAGATGTCTTACCAACGTTTTATAATTTGTCACGGAGGTTCATGGGATAGATCGGGGTATGTGAGTGGCGATGAGCAATTTATATGTTTGAGTCGTGATCAGATTTCATTTAGCCTCATTCTCTCATAAATTCACAAAATTATGCAGTGTGATCTCATGAGTACAAGTTATTGCTTATTTTATTTAAGCAGTATAGCGGGCGGGTCTAGACAAGTGAAGGATTCTTTATGAAAATAGTATCGATCCAATCATATATGTGGTCACTAAAATGAAGGAACATTCATGTGGATTCGAAACTCTTCAATCACAACGAACACTTAGATCATCAAATCCATATATCTCATTAGGTGATGATTATGTTGATGAGGATAAGGCAACATCTAGTGATGATGAGGAGGCAGTAGAAGAGGAGAGAAATGAGGAGTTAGATGATGGGAACCAAACTAGATTATTAGAGTCATTAGTAAGTGACTTTTCTAGATGGCTTCTAGCTCCTGGGCGACTAGGTCAGAATGGTCTAGGTGATCATAATTTTAGTCGAGTGATGGATAGAGAGTGAGCAACAGATGATGAAGAGGTGAGAAACTGGGTACTCCCTCTTATTGAGATTAATGCTCCTGAACTTTTGGAGTGGATCATGCCCGTAGAATGGGCTCCAGCTGAGCTATGCGTTGGAGAGATATTTTACGACAATGATGAGTTAGAGATTGCTGTAGGACTCTATCACATGCATAACAGATTAGAGTACTCTGTAGAGAGGTCCTCCATTTTCAAATGCAAGCATGGTAATGCATGCCCATTTATGTTACGAGCACGACAAAGTGCACATGTGTGGAGAATAATCAATGTTTATTTGATGCACACCTGTCAAGTTGATATTGATCGTGTTGCTCCTCGTCGTGTGCCTGCAAAAGTGTTGGGCAAGTATTTCTCAAAGAAGTTAGCGACAAAGGGTACTATTTTGAAGCTGAAGGAGATGATGTCCGAATTATCGAGTCAGTTCGGGATAAAAATTGATTACAGCTTTGCTCTGCGCGCAAGAAATATAGCTATTGCTATGGTATTCGGTGAGTTTGAGAAGTCTTATGAGATGCTCCCGAGATACTTACAGGTGTTGCAATCACGTAACTCAGGCACTGTATTTGATATATGTACTTCTCCAGATTACCATTTCAAATACATGTTTCTCACCCTTGGGCCTTGCATGGATGCATTTCATGATTGCATGCGACCAGTGATTCTCATCGATGGCACACATCTCAAGGGGAAGAACAAAGGAATTTTGTTTGTAGCAATTACAAAAGATGGCAACGAGCAATTATTTCCTGTTGCCGTTGGTATTGGGCCGATAGAGGATAATGAGTCATGGATATGGTTCATGCATCGGTTGCATGCCTGTTTTGGAGATCGCAATGGACTCATCATTGTAAGTGATCGGCACAAGAGCATTAAGAATGCAGTGGAGTTAGCATTTCTGAATGCTACACATGCTATATGCTACTACCATTTGTCCAATAATATGTCTAGATATGGTGCTCATGTTGGTGTTGTCTTGCGATATGCGGTCTACTGTTATCGACATAGTGCATTTCAAAGGCACATGTCTGTTTTGGAGATGTTGAGCAGAGATGGTGCTCACAAAAGGTTGATGGATATAGGAGTCCACCGTTGGGCAAGATCTCAGTGCCCTGGTACTCGTTTCAGTTTTATGACGTCCAATACTGCAGAGTCTCTGAACTCCCGTTTGTTATGGGCTCGAAGATTGCCTATATGCGCTCTTTTGGAGAGTTATAGGGCTATGGTTGAGAGATGGTTTCACGAACACAGGGCAACTGTCCGGTCTAGGGATCATGCTCTAACTGAGATGGCTATGAAGAAGTAGTCTGAATCGATCGAATATGGTCGGCATCTTACATCTAGAGGAACTACCACACACCAATACAAGGTCTAAGCACAACAAAGGTCCTACAATATCGATATACAATTTCGAACATGTGATTGCCGAATGTTTGAGCTCGACCTGATTCCATGTTGTCATGCGGCTGCCGCCATCAGGTTTTTTATTAATCTCCTTCTCTTTTGATTCAATTAATATATATAATGTATATTGTATTTTGTATTGTAATTGTCAGATACACTTCACAACCAATATCAGAGTATGTAGCACCGTATTACAAGCAATTCACTCTTCTACGCACATATGATCGACCAATTAGTAGTGTGCCTCCTCCATCGGAGTGGGTTGTCTCGCTGGAGGCATCCGCTTTTGTTGTGAGGCCTCCAATTGTTGTTCAACAAGCAGGCTGTCCGAGAATGAGTAGAGTACGTTCTGGTGCAGAGTGCTCGACCGCTCGTAGGCCTCAAGTATGCTCGAGGTGTCGACAAGCTGGTCCCAACACACGTGCATGCACTGCATATATGTCAATTGGTGTTGTTGATTTAAATCATCCTTCTAATCAAGAACATCCAACACAACCAAGATCGAAGCGATGTAGTATTTGTCGTGAGTTAGGTCATTCTAAAAGAAGATGTACAACTAGCAATATGTTGTAACTTAATGTCTTTATTTATTAAGAATATTGAAATTACATATATTTTAATTTCTTTATCATGGTTGATTGACTGAAAATTGTTCGAATGACTGAAAACAACACTCAGAAAATTGTTTTCCGTAATTTTCGAGTCATCACTCAAAAATTACGGAAAACAACTCAAAAATTGTTTTTCAGAATTTTTGAATGATGACTCGATAATTCTATGAAAACAACTAAAAAATTGTTTTATAGAATTTCAAGTCATCACCCAAGAATTATAGAAAAGAATTTTTGAGTCATCACTCCAAAATTGTTTTCAATAATCTTTGAGTGTTGACTCAAAAATTATATGAAAAACAACTCGAAAATTGTTTTTCAGAATTTTTGAGTCATCACTCAAGAATTATGGAAAAGAATTTTTGAGTCGTCACTCCAAAATTGTTTTCAATAATCTTCGAGTATTGACTCGAAAATTCTATTAAAAACAACTCGAAAATTGATTTTCAGAATTTTCGAGTCATCACCCAAGAATTATGGAAAAGAATTTTCGAGTCGTCACTTGAAATTGTTTTCCATAATTTTAATAATTTTAAGAGATTTGTGATAAGATGAATCAAAATTAAATTAATTTTTGCATAAGTAAAGGAATTAAAATTAAACAAAATTGATATTTATAATTTCGAGTGATCAGTCATGACTCGGGAATTCTTTTCGAGTCGGCTAGGGTATAAATGGAGGTACACTCGAATTAATGATTTCGCGTCTTACGACTCTACATTTCAAGACTCGAAATACTTAATTCAATTTTAAATGACTAGTTAACTTAAATTTAATAGTTTAAATGACTAATTTACTTAATTTCCAAGATAACACATAAAAGTTAACATTCCGTTATAAATATATACATTATTCCAAATGAGTTGTATACAATCTCTAAACTTAGAAGACACAATCTCTAAACTTAGTAAGACATCATTTGAAAATATGCTTATACTATATCACATTAGTAGAACAATGTCACTAATTTTAATAAATTTGTGATTAGATGAATCAAAATTAAATTAATGCTTGCATAAGTAATGGAATTAAAATTAAACAAAATTGATATTTATAATTTCGAGTGATCAGTCATGGCTCGAGAACTCTTTTCGAGTCGGCTAGGGTATAAATCGAGGTACACTCGAATTAATGATTTCGAGTCTTTCGACTCTACATTTCAAGACTCGAAATAATTAATTCAATTTCAAATGACTAATTTACTTAAATTTAATAGTTTAAATAACTAATTAACTTAATTTCCAAGATAACACATAAAAGTTAACATTCCATTATAAATATAATACATTATTCCAATGGAGTTGTATACAATCTCTAAACTTAGTAAGACATTATTAGAAAATATGTTTATACTATATCATTAGTAGAACAATTTTACTAATTTTAAGAGATTTGTGATTAGATGAATCAAAATTAAATTAATGTTTGCATAAGTAAAAGAATTAAAATTAAATAAAATTGATATTTATAATTTCGAGTGATAAGTCATGACTCGAGAATACTTTTCGAATCCGCTAGGGTATAAATCGAGGTACACTCGAAATAATTTAATTTTAAATGACTAATTTACATAAGTTTAATAGTTTAAATGACTAATTTACTTAAGTTTAATAGAACAATCTTCCTAATTTTAAAAATTTGCTATCAGAATTAAAAATAAAATTAACATCAAAATCCACAAATATCTTAAATTATTTACAACAAACTTAACTAACTACCATTTATACACCAATTCAAAATCCTAGCCCCTATAAACCTCCTATACTTGGGTATAAAATCATATTTATCCGAAACTAGTAGAGGTTGATTCTCCATAACCATGCGATCCACATACATCATCGCATAAACCCCGCAACTCTCGGAATCAACCTGAAGATACTACTGCTCTGGATCCTTTATCACCCTCAAAAATTGAGTCTGCCTCTCCCGTCCAGTGCACTCTCAATATCCGGCAGTATCAAGTAGACGAGGAAGCAATCTGGTGATAGGGAGAAGCTCTCTATCCCTTTTCAAATATATAATCTCATCTGACGAATCTAACATCTGGTACATGAGTGAATCATATAACTCAAGATGCCACTCTAGGAGGTCAATCCCGATGGTAATCCAATGAGAGCTAGGTGTGTGGCAAATACGAATAATCTACAATAAAAAAATAAATTAATAATAATAAAAATAAGGTTTAATTTTAAAATTTTAAACTTACCTCTTTTGCCTTTCCTCTATGACCTCGGATGACCTCTGTCAAATCTTCATGTGGAACCCACCATTTATACTCATCATAACTAGAGAGGTCTTGCCCCTCCTCATAATCAGGGTGAATCTTACTCCCTCGTACCGTAGACGAGTCTTCACAAAAAAATAAATATTTAAATAAATAAATAATAATAATAATAATAATAATAATAATAATTGTAACTTACGAAAAAAGATGGGTCCGCAATGATGGTGGTCGAGGAATCTATACGGAAAGATACTCAAACTCTTGTAGATAGCATCCATTGGGTCATCATCATAAAGAGCTGTATTAACTGACATCACAAAAACTAACTAAATTAAAAATAATTCATAAAATTAAAAGTAATTCACAAAATTACTTACAAGTCCTGGAACTTCCTCCTTCGGGTTGTTCATTGGATTGAAAAACAACTCCCTATTCAATATCATTCCCATCTGAGGCACATTCACCTCATATTTTGGGTTTAATACCCAAGATTCATATATATTTATCACTTTCTCCCAATAAGCAGGGTTGGCTAATTGCCCCCCACCTCTAGAACCACTAACCTCTGATGGTCGCGAGCTTCGACCAGGAATAGGTGCAACCACAGGGGGGGGAAGGGGGGGTACGGCTGCGAGGTCGGCAACTGGCGGACTCTATGAAGTCCCTCATGAAACTCTTAAATTTTTCAGTTACTCGAGTAATGACAGGTTCCACAATCCTCTCAACCACCCGGGCAACCACCGGCTCCACAAAGCGCTATGACATTGGGTCCAATAATGACACCGACAACCTCTAAATACTTTCATCGTCGAGGTGGAGCCCCTGTGACTGCGAGAAAATTCAATTCAAATATTAAATAGTAAATTTAATAGAAAAACATATAGAAATAATTCTTAAAAAAAACTGGAGTAGCGGGTCAGCCAATCGAGCAGCTACCGACTCCTTAAGATGCTGTGACAACGAAACTAAGAGACTCTGTGTCAACCTCTGAATACTGTCATCATCGAGCTGGAATGCATGTGGTTGTGGCTGTGGCTGTGGCTCATGATACGAACTATGTCGAACGCGCTTCCCCGTCCAACGTGGCTCCTCACGAGAGAGAGAGAGGGCTGGCAATGCTCCGATGGAGAAGAGACGGGCCTAGAGCGGGTCTCATGAGATGAAGTGGGCTGTCGATGCTCAAGTGGGGAGGAGATTGGCCTAGAGCGGGAGGAGTAGGCTTGTCGGGAGCTGGATGATCAAGAAGGTGAAGCTCTAGCAGCCTTGGATCCCCGATACGCAATAAATCGATGTCTAAGTGGGTCCTTAGCATCGTGTAGACTCTTCCAAAAGTTAGTGCCTTCTTCCTCCTTGGTCGGTTGCAATGTGACATAGCAGACACGCTGAAAAAAAGACAAACAAATAAATAAAATTATTATTTATTTATAAATATTAAAAATATAAGAATTTTTGTTACCTCACTATCGAAAAAATCTTTAAAAGTAATGCTCGATCCAGCAGAGAAAGGACGCCACCTCAAGCATCGAAGGATAACTCCCCGTGGTATCACCTCATATCACATCTCCTAGAGAGATTTGGGATCATCTCGTATACCCATCTCTGCAAAATAATAAAATATTAGTTATATTAGTTACCAATTATTCACGTAATTATAAAATTATGACATAAATACCTCCAACACCCATAGAGGGCCATAAATGTGCACTAAATCCCGTTTGCCAATCTGAGAGGGCAACGTGACCTTAACAGACATCTGATAAAGTAGGATGCTGAATGACCATGAAATGAATTCCATCTATGTCTATCCTCTATTAAACTTGCAACCCATTTATCTACCTTTCTCTTGTCATCGAGACCATATAACATTCGATAAACAAATAATATCTCAGCTATCTTCACATAATCATTAGCTAAGTCACTAAGGTTAATGGATGTGTCCTTAAAATCTTTATGCAAGTCATCAATACTCGCCAATTTTGAATAATATGTAAACAAGAATTTTGGGGAATAGAGTAATTTAAAGAAAGGTCAAAATCAGAATCCCCATACCTCAATCCCGTCATAAAAGCAAACTCAGGCGGACCAAACCTGACATTGGTTTCATCCACTCGAAACCACAACTCATCTACAACTCCGGTCAACTTAATTTCATGACTTATTAACGACAAAAGTGCCCTATTAGTCTTCTTCCCCCATTTAAAATCTATCAATAACTTAAAAGTTCCATCCTTAAATAAATTTAATGTTTCAACGCCAAAACATTTAAGTCGTAGTTGAATATCTTCCGTAATATCTTTATCATATCTATTCAAGGATGGGGGATCACATCCACGTAGTGCGGGCCTCTTCCATTACCAAATATGGTGAAATAAACAAATTAAAATTGAATTAATTGAGATAAATTATAATTATTTGAAAGGAGGAAAATTGACGAAGACTACTAAAAATGGCCGTAAAACTAAAAAATTCCTGCTTGAATTTTTGGGTGACTTGAAAACTCAAGAGGAAAACTCGAAAATTGATTCATTTCGAGTCTTCCGGCTTGAATTTTTTAGACTAATAGAGTAGGACGGAGGGAGTACACTATTTTAACTTTATCTTTATTTTTTCCAAAAGAAAAAATCTTTTATATTTCATTTTTCTCTTCCCTAATTGTTTTTGGGGCCCAAATCCCAATACAAGTCCCAAAAGCCCAAAATTTGATCTCCAGATTTTATAATTTTCGTTTTAACTTTTCCTCTCCATTATTTGTATTCCAAATTCTAACATAATTTTTAGTAATATTATAATTATTTCAAACTCTAACATAATTTTTAGTAATTTTATAATTATGATAAATTCTAATTTTTTTGAATTACAAATAAAATTTAATTTTCTTAATTAGAACACACAAATCTTTAGCCTAAAAGAATTACCAAATAAAAATAATTCATATCAAGTTTATAAATTTTTGCTTATGTTTATTTTAGGAAAAAGTACCAATTATTTTAGAAATTATTATGATATATCTGGTGTGTAAGTTAAAATTAATACATTACTATTAAAAAAAATGAGAGAGGGAGTTATTATACAAAAAATGCTTGAGTTCACTGAAAGGTAGACATCCAAACAAAAATGAGCAACTAAATGAGATGAACTAACTACCTTCACTCCTTGTTCAAGACTTTGGGAACTCTGATATAAGAATATTTATAGTTGGCACTGCACCTATTATTGCATCCCTAGAACACACACATCCAATCTCATCTTCGATTTATATAATCGTGAGTATCTTATTGTATCAACATATTCCTCTAACTCACTTGTCCGGTCCTTGACTTCATAGCTTCTTGATGTGTGGCACACCACGCAGCCTCCTCGTCGTTAGAATGTTAATTAAGATTCTCCCCGGAACTGTCGGCTTGGCGGCTTGAACGCCCGTAAGAGTCAAAGTACTGAGCATACTTAACTGTTGTGTTATTTCTTGGAGAGAAAGAACACCATGAATAACTCAAGAACTAGAAGTTCTGAGTCTAGTGTTCATGAAGGTGACACACGGAAAGCTTTAGATAAGCCTCGAATATTGAGTAGAAACTTGAGCAGAGTTTTGGCAAGCTCGATAAAACAGTGTTTGGTAGGTTGTTGAATCTCTAGAGTTACTCGGCTATTTATAGGTGAAGAGGTTGAGATTCAAATCTTGGAGCCGTTAGACACATCTGATGTTGTACAATCCGATGTTTCTATTCTCTGCGCGACAGGTTGCTTTTTCCGGGGACCTGCTCCCACTTTTTCTAACTTGGAGTGTGACTGTTCACCTTTTTGTTAGGACGACAGTATGATCAGTCCAAGGAATCCAAAGTGATCAGTCTGAGGAATCTAGACTGAAGTCTTGGGCTTACGGACTTTAAGGAATCTCCAATCCTTAAAGTCCATACTTGTTAGTACCATTCCTCATGACTCTTCTTGTCTCTATGCATGGGGATTGGAACTAAGATTCCATGTTTATGTCATCAGGCTGGCAAGTCCATGCTAGTTGACATCATAAGTCAAAAAGTTGATCCCCAGACTATCAATTTTGATAGTCTGAGACTGGCAAGTTCCAGGCCAGTCAGTCCCAGAATGATGAGTTCCAATGTTGATGTAGTCCCAAACTTGTCGGTCCCATACTGATGAGACCTAGACTGATCAGTCCCACACTGAACTTCCAGTCACTCTCAGTCTTTTGCACATGACATACTGATTCAGGCTGCCTTCAATTAGCTTCAATTACAACTCGATAAAAAGACCTTACAGGATTTTACATTTAAAATTGAACTGAAGCTAATCTAGGGACTTGATAAGCTTGTACATTGACTCACGTATCTCTATTATTTTCAAGTGTTTTATTTAGTTTTATTGAGTTTATTAGTTTATTTTATGCATAAGTAGTTGCCAAGAGGTATTATACTTGTCACAGTGATGTTTTGTAGGATTTTGGGCTAAAAAGAGGATCAAAAGATGAAAAAGTCAAAGTGGGAGACATTCTGTTTTGACCAACACAAAATCGTGTCTGTCGACGCGAAGAATTTCAGAAGAGCTGGAAAAAAGGTTCCACATTGACCAAAACAAGCCTGCGTCGACTGATGTGGAGCGGTCGAAGTGACGTGGCATCAACTTTGAAGGAGATCCACTTGGAGGATACGGGTTGACCGACGTGAGCTCTATGTCGATCGACCCAGATTTCAAAAAAGGAAAAATCGAGATTTAATTGGTTAAATCTTATTTTTGGCCATAGATCCCAAAATATAAACTTCTACCTCTATAAGTAATGAGGTACTCAAATAGTTTAGAGAGTTCCATGATTTTTCAAGAGTTTTAGTTTTTACTTCAAGTTTTTAGAGATTGAAGACTTGAACAATCTTTACTTTTCATTGTAACTTTCATTATGAGTAAGGTGATAAACTGTAAGCGATAAATAAGACAAAGGATTATAGAGGTTCGGACACTAAAGGCCTTACGTCCACTCTTGAGACTCCTGGTATGGAAATCCATTAAGTTCAAGATTACACATGTACTTCTACAATCTATCTCTTATTGGTGAATGTATTGTCCACCGATCCACAGGCTCACTCGCCTTGTCCTTGCTCATCCTTCACTTCGCAGCTCCTCGGAGTGTGGGCACACCACGCAGCCGCCTCGTTGCTGGAACGGGTTGTGAATTATAAGCACATCTGGAATGGGTATGACTCTGGCTATTTCCCTATTTTTTAGTCTCTCATGCCTTTTGTTTTTCTATAATTATTTTTGATAAGGAATCTAAATCTCAAACTGTACAAGTGGGTAAATATGGAAAGTTTCTATTGTTGCATTACATCCATTAATTAAATTATTATTTGAAGACTTTGCATCAATGTAAATAAGCACGAGTTGCTTCATGCTTGACAATTTAGATTTTGTGTATGTACAGATTGCAAAGGTGATGTTGGTCAAGGGAAATTACTAGGAAATGGTCTTGGCAGTGGTGGTGGACATGGTGGTCAAGGTGGAATGGTTTGTTACAAGGACAGTTGCATAGAGGGAGGTGAAATATGGTACTTCTCTCTATATTAGTGTGCGATTACTTTTATGTCCTTGAAATTTTATCTTCTAAAAATTATACGGAACTGCTTAACTAAAATCTTTATCAAAAAGCTCACCATTAGGATTTTGTCACTTTCTATAATTGTTTTATTAATTTATTTTGCTCTTTTAAAATTTATCCATTGTTGTGAAATCATTTCTATGAATACATTTTGTTTAGTTCTCAGAGTTGTATCCGTGGATGATACTTCTGGGTCCAATTAATTTAGAATTGCTTGGTTTTTGTCGGCACAGGGTGTTGCATTTGTTTGTGGTTGCATACACTATTATACGTTATCAAGTAAGCAACTTCCAAACTTCCAGCTATTGAAGATGTAAGCTCCCGACAACTTAGTATTTTTTTAAAAAAAAATCTAAATCTCATTTTGGCCATCTGTTGGAGCTGTTGTTATCATGCAGGGATGGAAACGAGTGGTGGATCTTTCATTGTGCACTTATGTTGTGCAAATGCATCCAATCCCAGCCTCATAAATTGGCACATCGCAAATTTGGAGATTCAGGATCGTTCATTGTACAACAATGTGTTCAACATGTTTTGGCGATCATAATAGAATATAGTATCAAAGAGCAAAAACTCACACTAAACCCATCAATTTTTTGAGTGGGTTTTCTTTGTTGTGCATATTGATGGTAGTCCTCTAGATAATATAATGTTATTTTTTTGCACAGTTGTAGAATTAATAAATAGGAAAAGCTTGCAGACTAGCTTCTAGGCATATGTTATCTGAAGTGGTTATTGTGTTTAGTCATTCTTTTGCTAACATGAGAGGTTTTGGTGTCCATAAACATATTTTTTCAAATGTGTTATTGCTAATATGATGCAAAAGCTAGAGCCACAAGGCAAAAGTGGAATGCTGTTTGTAGCCCCAAATTTAGTATATGTCCTTAATTTAGCATTCAATGAATAGCAGAATGGTGACGAATTGATATGGGCACTTGTTTGATTCTTTTGAGAATTAAGAGGCAGGTTGAAGGTTTGTATTTATGGTATTTGATAAGTTCGTTATTGCTAACTTATCAATTAGTTTTTAGCTCATTTAGTGTTTGAGTTGCGTGATTTTTATATTTATTTGTGCATCGTAGTGTTTTAGTGTTATATATGTGTTTGATGGTGATTTTTTGTAGGAAAAGAGCTACAATTCGGATCAAGGAAGAAAACAGGCGAAATTGCTCTGTTTCGACCGACGTGGCCGTTGTGTCGGTCGACACAGGCTGTCGTGCCCCCAAACCGGGCCTATGCGACAGACCCACGTGCGAACAATGCACGCTAAGGGTTTTTGTAGTTTAAAATAACTTTTGACATTTATTAAAGAGTAGCGGAAACAAATAAAGATTTTAAAAATGGTCTTGCTTTAATTTCAAAAGATAGGAGTTTGAATCTCAATTGATACTTAAGAATTTAAGTGTAATGAAAGCAAGTAAACATTTCCAAAGGACTTAATTATATTTTCAAAAAGGCAAGAGTTTAAGTCCAAATGATAATCAAGGAAAATAAGCATAGCAGAAGCAAACAGAGTATTCTCAAGCAAGCGTGGATAATGGATAATGACAAATGAATTCAAGGAATGACCACCACGCGGGTCTTACGCCAAGTGCGACTTGGAACAATTAATAAACACGAACAACATATGGGAACTATGTATGAAGACATAGCCCCTTGAGCCTCGATACCAAATGACAAATTTAATCAATTAGATTTCAAGGAACATGACACATGCATTCGAATTAAATCATGCCAAGGACTTAAATAGATCATGGCATTTAAAACAATTGAACAAGGGGTAGTCACAAAAGGACATAATACAAGCTTACAATCATTTGACTCCAAAGAGGGTTCATGAATAAACATAGATTAGACTTACAAAACATTTTACTCCAATTAGTGCAATAAGACATGCCAAATGAAAAGGACAATAATAGATGTTTTCAAGGAATGGTCCAAAAGATTATATTTAAATGAGGTTCACAATAGAACCACCTTCTTAGCTTTCCATCACAACGCCGCCTCCACCGCCATCACCTTGTACCTGCATGTGGGGAAAACACACACAGGGGCTGAGTACTCTGCGACTCTGCGTACCCAATGTTCACAGTGTCCCGAAAACCGATTACATACATATATCATGATAACACCGCACACTCATGCATAATACAAGTTTTTGTTGAAATCATCATGTATATGCACAAAACATTATTCCTCACATGGAAGCTTCCACTCGAATTAGGCACCACATAATCGTTTTCCATCAACATCATCAACATATCATATTTATCATCACAATCCATATTCATCATGATCCACATAAATTAAACGGGGTAAGATATATAGGAGTGGCCACTCGCTATCTACCCGGTAAGGTTTCATTACCCTTACCCAACCGGTAGTCTTATTACTATCCGGGCTAGTGCATTAGGCTTACAATACCACGGGGGTAGCCACTTCCCGATCCAACACATCTCCAAAATGGATCGTCATTCATCAATCACCAATTTATGCCACAACAATCAACAATCATACGGTGCCAAAATATTTTTGCGGTGTATCATGCTTTCTTTAAAAACAAAACATTTATTTTCAATTTGTAAATCATTTTGAAAAGAGAACCAAAAGGAAAATAGGATAAAATAGTGCCCACCTTAATTATGAGGTGAAGGTTTACTTGGTGCCACTAGTTGAAGCTTCCTTTTGATAATCACCAACACCTAGATTGTTTAACAATTAATTACTAGGTGTGTTCATGTAGTTTGATGCATTAGCTATTTCAATAAATAAGCATGATGTTCATTTTAATGAGCAAAATGTGACACTTCATTCTAAGTCTACAATATATCATTCGTTTTATTTATCACTAAGTACAAACTTGCATAATCATTGTTTACTTATCATGCTCAGTAATTTAAGTATTTCTAGCTATTACACATAATTCATTAGCCTCTTTTGATCAACTATTCTCATATATTTATTTATAACATTTTCCTAGTGATGCAAATAGTCTAATTTAAAATCATGTTAATGTCCTAGTTCTAAATGTAAATGAGTGATCAATTAATGATGCAATACGTTTTAAAAATATTCTTAATTTGAGGAAATATGTTTATTAGTTTTAGAAAAATATATGAATGCAAGCCAATGACTCTATGTTATTTAACTTAGTGAAATCTTCCTAGTCATGAATCTAAAATGTGGCCCTGTTTTTAAAATGATGTCGTTTAAAATGTACAGAGAATTTGAGTATGAAATTTTATATGCAAAAATTAAATTTTAATATGAATATGCTCCAACTGACGGTTTGTAAAAATCATTTTTTGTTTGGAAGTTACGGGCTGGGGGAGATTGATTTTCCTGAATGTTTTTGCTACAGGCTAAAACAGGGGTGCAAACTTTAAAAATTAATTATGACCAAAATACTTGTGATAATGACTTGAAATTTTAAATTAAAACTCAATAATATGTTAAAAATCTAAATATAAAATTTGAGAATTTTATAAGGTGTCTAAGTGCAGTTTCAAAATCGGTTTTTGACATGCAACACAGAATGACACGTTTTATTGCACAGAACATAACTTTCAAACCACATCTTATTTTGACATGAAACCAAAGCCAAAATATTCTTAACACATTCAAATATAAAATATTTAAATTTCAGACCCATTGAACTCCATTTGACTCGACTGCCACAGCAAAATAGAGAGCACGTTTTACGGACTTCATCACAGCATGCTCATTTAACTTTAACATGTATAAATTCGTGGCAACTCATCATCCAACAATATTTATGTTCAATTTCAGACCTCAAACACTTCATATCATGATCCTATAACATAGATATCAAGCTATATTATGCATACAAAGAATATATGACCACCAAAATATTGACATGTGAAATACCGCAAGTGTACGGATCATATGTAGAAATTTGATGAGCACGAGTATCGTATCTACAGAGACTAAAAACATGATTCAAACCAAAGTACTAGTTTCATTTTACTTCTATTATCTAAGCAACCATTCATTTGGATTTGATTTTGATTAACTAAACAAGACTTAATTAACATAAACTTCAACTTAACTAAGATTTCTTCAATTGAGAGGAAACATGGGCTATTGAGTTGTGTTTTGACATGGGAGATTTTTATCTTTATCAAGTTTGTGTGAATAATCAACTTTTATTCCTAGACATGAAGGATGAGCTCTAAAGAGCCATGAAGTCTTGGTGTAGAACAATCATGCACACAAACAAGTGAGTAAGGTAGCTCATTTGAATGGAATTAAGTGATTAGTACTCAACCTCTAATAAGTATCCAATTGATGTGATTGTGATGCTTAATATTCATTGATCAACCAAAGATTTACAACTCTATTTACATGGATTAGATATAAAATGAGCCATAACATACATATACAAGGAACTTATCCTAAATACATGTAAGATACACATCAACATGATCAATGAACATATATAGGAATTATATTCACACACCAACTAATATAGACAAGAATCTCATCATCAATCAAACAACTCTAGCCCATAGATAATTTAGCTCATGATAAACAAAAAGAACAACAAATCAACCATGGAAAACATAATAAAAATAAGGATTTAGATAGAAGAAATCAAGCCCGTAAAGTTTCCGGCTTCGGATCGTCGGATCTATTACATACACTTGCTAAATCTTGCATCAAAAATCCAAACTTTCCTTCCCCTGTTTTTGTTCTTCTTTCTTCTCCTCCCAGCTCTAGCTTACTTCACCCTTAAGAATTTGAGAGAGATAATGAGAGGGGGAATGGGTTGGTTTCTTAAATTGAGCACCCTATATCAATACATCATAATCCTAGTTTGATATATCACAAAATAGCCCCAAAAATAACATTTCCGCCCCTGTTTTTGCGAACCACGGCCAAACCGCACGAGCCGCGGTCGTCTTACCCTGCCGCGGCCCAGACCGCGGCAAAAAGCCTTCTGACACCACTTCTGTCGCCGCCCATGGTGGTGACCGCGGCGACAGGTCTTCGATCTTTCTCTCTGTCGTCACCCGCGGTCTGCACCGATTTTGGCTCCAACACTTCATTTTTTGGCTATCTTGAAGTATTTTCCTTTATCCCTTGATTAAATTATGCTAGGATTCCAACTTGATTCATCTTTCCAACTCCGGATCTTTGACAAAAACTTCCAACATCATCGTCCGAGCTTTGATTCCCTATCCTAATAACAAAATACGCAGCTAAACAAAAGATTAGTAATATATGCAATATTAATAGAAATCAAGCTAACTATGCATTAAAATACTAAACTAACCACCTAGAATAGCATGAATTAGCATGGAAAACTAATGCTTATCAATATATTATCAATCAATTACAACGTAGTCAATATTGGCCATCAAACATGCATATTATCAACCATAGTTCATCATATAGCTTCAAATTCGATATGGGGTTTCTTGATCATACATGCAATCATATAATCATGCTTAGGAGGATCTAAAGAGGGTAAATAAGGTGTTACTTGAGAGGTTTAGGTTTAGATTTGGGTTATCTTCATCCAAACTCGAAAATGCTCTCCTCTTGCTAGATCTTGTTGCTTTCTTGCTCCTAGCTCCTTGTACACTCTTAGATCTTCAATGTACCTCTATGGATCTTCGATTTTCAGCTATGGTTGATTTGTGGAACTCAAAATCTAGGGGATTTGTTGGGTTCAAATGAAATAGGAAGGTGTGGGGGTGAGTTTGGTGAAATATGGTGGTGATTTGAGGTGGTTTGAGGTGGTTTATGTGTGTAGAAGTGAGGCTGCCATGGAGGCTTCAACAATGGAGGTTGGGGGTGTTTCAAGGTGGTGAAAGGTAGAAAGATGAAGTGTGATTGGGAGTGGGGAAGGTGTTGTGTCGTCCAAGAGAGGGAGAGGGGTGAGGTTGAGTGTAGACTTGTATGCATGTGTGTGATATAATCATTGTGTCTACACAATTTCTCCCCGTGACTAATTTGTCCTTCTATAATTTAAATGGCAAGGTAAGATTCATTTTCTAGAAAACCCACTTTGGTCTTTACTCCTTTCACTCAAATTATTTAATTTTTAGAATTGATTTAATAACTAGATGAATTCCCCATCATATGACATAAGGTTGGAATTTATGTAATTCCCTATTTTAATTAATATGACCGAAATTCTTAGAGAAGAATACAGAATAGTTTCCGGATTAGCTTCGGAAGTAAGATTTGAATATATATTAACAAATTAATATCTAAATGGAAATTAAACATGTAATATTCCTCCTATTATTTCTAGAGGTGGCCGAAATAATTATTCTCGAATAATTATGCTATATCGATTTAAATTATGAATTCGGACCTTGAATAATCCTCATGAGATTTAATTAATATAGCTAGAGTATAATGGACCTAAATTAATATTATTCCAAGTTGGCCCAAAAGTGTAGAATTAATCAATTGGGTTCACTAGCCCAACAATCTTCTTGAATTAATACTTGGACTCAAATTAATTTATTTAGCCCATATAATAATAATAATAATAATAATAATAATAATAATAATAATAATAATAACATGAGGGCCAAAATTAACTATAGGTGATCGATTAATGTATTCGGAGCTTTAATCATCGTTGCGCGTGTTTAAATAATTATTTAGCGGAGAAAATATGGCACGGAAAATGCGGGGTGTTACACAGGCAATCGACGCGTGAGCTGGCATCGATCTTAGAGGAGTCGACGCGGGAGCTCTAATCGACCGATGCAAGCTCTGCGTCGGTCGACGTGGATGGTCGAGATCGACGTGGCAGATCGAGGCAAGGGATGTCGAGGAGAAGCGCACGTCGACCAACGTGGCCTTCTCGATGCGAAATTGCCTTGTGCGGAAATTGTTGATTTTTAAGCTTTTTTCTTCCTTGTTTAGCTTAATACCTTATGGGGATTATTACTACACCTATATAAACACTTGTACTCGAATTTTTAGGGTTAGAAATAAATTTTGAGAGTTGAATATTATTTTGAAGGCAGAACCGAAGTTGTAATTTTATTTTGGAGCTTGAAGACATTGATGGATTTGAACTATTGTTTTATCAAGACAGCGGAGTGATCAATGCAAGTTATTACAATTTTTATCTTTTCATGATGTTTGTTATTGTGAATATGATGAGCTAAGTTTTTAATCAGATTCTAGGGTTTAAAATCTATCCCGACTGCATGTTTACAGATTAATTTAATCGAATGTCTTTCCTTTTTTGATTTGTGAAATTCTGTGTTTTGATTTAAACTTGGATTTGTTGGCCACTCATGTAGGTTATTAGTTAACTAATTTGAGAATCAAAAGGTGATAATTAATTAACAGGAAAAGAATTTCACAATATAATCAATTATTCTTGTCTTAAAAAGAGGGAATTAGGTTATAGGATTTAATCTGTTGATTTTGGGGAGTTATTGAATTATTTCTTGAGACCGAAAGGGTAAAGGAATTTCGATAATCTACTTTGTAAATTGTGAAACAACGAAGTTTACAATATTTTTCTGATTTCCATCTTTCAAGGAATTAAATTGGTGTTTGATGAATTTATCAATTGCATTTCAGGAAGGGTAGTAATAAAAGTCCCTAGAATCTGATTCTTTGCATTTGATTGAAAATCCGTTCAATTGATTCTGTCTGGTTATATTTTAACCTATTTGAAAAATTGCTTTCTATTTAGTTTTAAAGTTAATGTTACCAAAACCTTTTAAATTTGATTGCCTTAAACAATTTTCTGAGAAGCTATAGTTCAAAAATTAGGATTGTTCGTTATTTCATTCCTCGTAGGATCGATAATTGTTATTTGCCACTATATTGTTAGCTATGCTAAGTCGTTAATAATTTTAGAGATCAGTATCTTCTTCATATCCTTTGCTCTGATCATCTTGGTATAGGATTATTTATTACATGTGTACTTCCTACTAAAATGCCTTTTTTCTGTATGCTGGTGAGTACCTTGCTGCTCAAAATTATGTTTAAGTTGAAAGATTTAATGAACTTCCTTTTCTTTCTATGCAGTGGAATATATTATAAGCTGGTTAATTCTAACATTTGTATTGTGTGATGCAGGAGGAAGCAGTCGCAGTTGCCCTGAGAATGCTGGTGCTGTTGGTACATCTTATGATTCGGTTCCTCGCAGTCTTACCATCAGTAATAATCACAAAAGTACATATACAGACACACTTCTCTAGGAATTCCCTCAACCATTTTTGACAAATGTCTATATCCGCGATCAGGCAAAAGCTACTGTTGATTCTTTTTGTTTCTTTGACATATTAAAGTCTAATCTAGCATTGTTAAGGTTCAAGTCAGACTTTCAAGTGGAAAGTTAACCTTTGGGCTTGCACATTATACGTTGTCAGAGTTTGAACTATTTGTGTCCCTTCGCTCAGGGTGTAGTGGTTAAAGCACTTTGCCTGTGGCTGAGAGGTCACAGGTTCGAGCTCCCAGGGGATATTTGGGTGTGTGAGTGTGTGTGAGTTTGATTAATGTACACTTATTCAAAAAAAAAAAAAAAGAGTTTGAACTATTTGCTGAAGAGCTGTTTGTTAGTTATTAATCTTGAATCATTAGATGAATGAAGAGTCAAGTTCTTTGTATTTTGCATATTCATAGAATGGTCTGAATATCTAGATTCATAGAATGATATCTACATTCATAGAATGGAACTTAAGAGTCATGTATTACCTATGTATAAATAGGGTGCTTTTGTTAATGAAAGATCAATCTTTCAGCCTTTCCTTCTCCTCTCTTGTGCCAACAATCTGGTATCCAGAGCCAAGTAAAAAAAAAAAATGATGTGTGGAGGAGTGTTCCCTTTCCAGTTCCCTAAACTCACCAAAGACAACTATGATAATTGGTGTATTCGAATGAAAGCCTTGCTAGGATCGCAAGATGCATGGGAGATTGTGGAGAAAGGTTATGAGCAACCTCAAAATGAAGAAGCGATCGCACGTATGGCCGCAGCCGAAAGAGACGCTCTCCAAAAGGCAAAGAAAAGAGATCAACAAGCACTAACATTGATTCACATGTGCTTAGATGAAGCCATGTTAGAGAAGATTGCAGAAGCCACAACTGCAAAACAAGCATGGGAGATTTTGAACAACTCATTTAAAGGAGTTGATAAGGTGCTGAAAGTTCGTCGTCAAACCTTAAGAGCTGAGTTTGAGTCTCTTAAGATGAATAGTTCAGAATCAATTTCTGATTATTTTTCCAGAGTGCTGGTTGTTGCAAATCAGCTAAAGAGATATGGAGAAAATATAAGTGATGTTCTGGTAATGGAAAAGATCATGCGATCTCTTGATCCAAAATTCAACTATGTTGTTGTGGCTATTGAGGAATCAAAAGATCTAGAAAGCATGACTAT